>JAFVLL020034164.1:9177-25653 GCA_021397915.2 Tor tambroides
CCCAGCTGTGCAGGGTGGTGTGGCGATGGTGCCCTCTGTTGCTAAGAGTGAGGCAGTGCAGGCGTGGTTGAGGGAAGAAGAAATGGAGGGAAGTACAAAAGAGGAGAAGGAGAGAGAGAATGAGAGAGATGGAGAGGGAGGAGTTCTACTCATCGCAGCCCAGCAGCTCCATTCGCAGGGTAATGCGTTCATGCCACACCCACGGCAGGATGCGGACGAATCGTGCGTAGAAGGGGGGCTCGAACACGTTCTTTTTGTGCACGTTGTTGTCGCTGTTGCCAGGGAAAATCTGCAGGTGAAGCAGAAGGAAATAAAGATGGGGTGAGACAAGGACGTGACAGACGGATCGGGGAAAAAAAAGCAGTATGTACACAAGATGTGTGGCAAAACGTTGTGGCCAGCTGAAAAGATATGGGGGAAGTTCGGAATCTGTTAAACGAAAATTCTGTCATCGTCATGTCGTTCCAAACCTGAGAGACTTACTTTTGTCTTTTTTGTCCATTTAAAAACCCTGCATTTCCTCAAAATATCTTCTTTTATGTTCCACAGAAGGAAGGATAGTCATACAGGTTTGGAATGACATGAGGGTGAATAAACTAACAGAATTTTCATTTTTATGGGAACTATCCCTTTAAGTTTTATAATTATTGACATATTTAACTGATCAGCACATTGATATAGAATTCACAGTTCCATATTGACATACTGAATTCACAGATCCTAAAAGTAGACCAATGCTGAGCACATAAACATCGTAGAGTTGTTTTATTTCATTAGTTATCTGCTATTATAGTATTTATTCATGGTTTGAAATGGCTTTCATTTTAATATTTTCAGTTTTTCATTTTTAAGTAATTTAGTGCTTTTGACATTTTTCTTCTTTTTTTTCTTCTATTTAGCTTTAATTTATTTATTCATTTTTACTTTTAGTAATTTTAGTATTTCAACTTAAGCTTATTTTATTTCAGTTATTTCAATCAAGGCATCATTTCTTAAATTTTATTTCTAAAATCTTAAATTTACTTTTTTCCCAAGTTTCTCTTGAAATATTTATATTTTATTTGAATTTTGCTTTATTTTAATTAACAAAACAATTTTTAATAGTTTAGATTTACAACACTGAAAACTGGGACTAAAACATACAAACAAACAGTTCAATCTGAATCAATAGTTCAGCCATGAAATTTTACTTGTATTATAATTGGTTCATTCGATTCAATGTTTCCAGCCAATCGGATTTACATACTCATTACTGTTTACCTATATAACCAGGATATATTCAATGAATGCTATGTTTGAGTGCTATGTAGGTCCTCATCTTAGCCCACCTCCTCCCCAGCACCACCTGTCTAGATCTGCTACGGTTGATCTTCCTCTCTCTAGCAGCAGCATGTTTCCTTTTCATTTTATGATCCAAAGCAAGTCTGCTAAATGCTCAGATCATAAACTTAAGATCTAGTCCGCCAAAACCAAACCTGTTTACACTAATAAATCTATCCCGAGAGTTGTCTTGACTAAAATTGTTACGTAAGTTTTTCCATCTTATACTTATTATTTTTATATTCAAACTTATACTATTACTTATTATAATGTTTTTTTAACAAAAATCATTTTTAATAGTTTTATTTAATAACAACACTGATCACAGCCACTAAAACATAAAAGCAAAAATGTCAATTAAATCGACATGAAGATTTTCAACCCATTCTGAGTGAAACCTTTAATGTGTAGTTCAGGATAAGACTTGATTCAAAAGGAACTAGGTAATTAGGGGGTCAATTTTGATTTCATGTTGACTTAAATTGAGGAATTAAATCATGGTTAAAAACCAACCTTATCTGTTTTTGTCTTGTCGTCTTTGAGTATGGTCCAGTACTTGCCGTCATCACTGTGAGCCACTTTAAAGGCAGACACAAACTGAACGTTGCCAAAGTCTTTGGCCCCTTGCGTGATGATTCCTGTGATGCGCTTTGGTCTGAGCAGATCCACCTAAAAGAAAGAAAAAAAAAACAACTCAGCAAGTGGTCTTGCATCAAATAACTGGCATTTAGTTATAATGATCTGTGTTATGACAGATTCATTACTGGCCTCCAGATAATTGCGTAATTGTAAGAGGATTGCTGTTTGTAAATTATAGCCTCTCAGGGCAGTGCAGATTTAAAATCAGGGCGATCTGACCGCGTTCAGCCTCCGAAAGGTCATCCAATGTGTAAATGTGCTAGGATCCCAAAGCAACGATCAAGAATGAATTCATTTCCTATGCAAACACTGCCGGACATTAACAGAAAGGAAGACACTCAAACTCAACTTGGACAGTATCCAGGCAATACTCGCGCTTAATAAAAATGACTTTGTTTAAAGTTGGAGTGATATATACACTATTGTTCAAAAGTCTGAGGTTAGTTAAAAAAAAAAAAAATTAAAGAAATGAATTTATCACGGACATTAAACTGATCAAAAGTGACAGTAAAAACATTTATAATGTTACAAAGGATTTCTACTTTAAATATATGCCACTTTTGTATCACCTTTTGTAAATGTATCACGATTTCCACAAAACTATTAAGCAGCACGACTGTGATATGAATAAAATTAAATGTTCTTGTGCACCAATCTAGCAAATCAGAATGATTTCTGAAGGATCACGTGACACTGAAAACTGGAGAAATGCTGAAAATTCAGCGTTGCATCAAAGAAATAAATGACATTTTAAAATATAATCAAATAGAAAAGAGTTATTATAAATTGTAATAATATTCCACAATATTATTGCCTTTGCTTTGCCTCTTTACAAAATATAAGACTACAAAAATCTTAAAAATGTAACTTGATTCAGTTAAAGACGCACTCCAGATGTCACACATGACTGTAAATGTAAATATCTGATTCTGTCACTTCACAGCCTTACAAGTTTGTCATCTCACCTGCAGCCACTCGGAGCGGTTATTGGTGGCTGGTGTCCAGGCGTTGGTCTTGCCCTGCTTGTCCAGACGAGCGTAATGCGGGTGCCAGGTGAACGACTCGATCCCCCAGGTGCGGAAAGTGCTGGAAGCTGTCATCTGCCTGTCATCGATCAGCCGTGACTTGATACCTAGCGGCTCGGAGCAACCTGTCGTGTTCAAATACACTGTGAAGTGAGACAAAAGAAAGAGGGAGGGGACGGGACAGGAAGTGGCAGAGAGATGGATGGGAAGCGTGTCAGCACAAGCGGCACAAACCACATCAGCGCTGAGCAAGTTTCATGCAGGTGAGCGGCAAGATGCTGTGTGTGAAGGCGTGTGTGTGAAGCGCATGCGGGCGAGAGCCGGCGGTGTGTGAAGCGTGCTGTGATAGACAGCCTGAGAGACACAGATGGAACAGTGAATGAAACATTGACATCTGCACCATTTCAGTGATTAGACTTTCATGTAGGGATGCAAGATATAACATACCATATCAGCTGATATTAGACTTTTTTTAAATTATTAGTATCATTGATATTCAATATTTTATCGTTCTTGCTAATTTCCTCTGTTTTTACATTTAGATGACCATTTCCATGATGTAAAGCTCACTTAAGTTAATCTTTAAAAACAGTAATAATTTAATAACACTGACAAATGTTTAATCTAAAAGTGAATACTGTACATTATAATACTGAGATGCCAACTGAGATCATAATTGTATACAGTAGTTTAGTATATTATTATAATATTAAACTAGTTGTATATGTTTTTTACATAATATAATATAAAAATAGGCCAATTACATAATTTATACATTCATTTTATTTTTATAATTCATTATGCAGTTTTTATTAATTTATTAAATTGTATACATTTTTAAAAATTAATTTTATATTTATTATAAATAAATATTATCATTTTAAAATAAATTGTAATTATTCACTAAATAATCATGTTTATTTATCAATGTAAATTATTGGCCAAAACATGAAAATAATTATCCGTTTATCATATCAGCCAAAATATTCTCATTTATATTCTAGTGCATCCCTACTTTTATGATACGAGAATAATATAATATTTTAAACAATCAAAAAAAGACTTGATCTTCCTTAAACGCTTGCAGAAAACAGGAACGAAATGTACTAAGCAGATACCACAAAATGTATTATTTATTAGTGTATAATTATTCACAAATTTATAATGTTCATTTATCAATGTAAATTATTAATTCATTGGCCAAAACATGAAATTAATTATTGGTTTATCATATCGGCCAAAATGTTTTAATGCATCAGTGCATCCCTACTTTTACGATATGAGAATTATAATATAATATAATATTTTAAACAAATAATCAAGAAAAGACTTGATCTTTCTTAAACGCTTGCAGAAAACAAGAACGAAATGTACCAAGCACATACCACACAAATTAACCAGTATTATTCATTATCACTATATGCAGCTCAAAACTGTGTCAAATGTGCTAAATAAGTCAAATGTCTGAGAGGTTTCTGCTCAGAACGTTTACTGGCTAGAGTCCCGGTTTAGGAAGATGTGACTTTATTCCTTCAGCCAAAAAGGCTGCGGTCCTTAACTTCACCACAAACGAAGATGAGCAGGAAATTGTGATACTGCTTGCTCACTTTTTCTTCCATAAAACCACAGCAGTATTACCATATTCTAGTGGAGTTGTTTTGTCTTTTGGCTTCCATAAATCTATTCTTAAGAATGTATAAACATGCAAAAATATCATTGGGACTTTACCGTTGAGTTCACAGCCCACCAGCTCCAGTCTCAGTGTACATGCTTTACGGCACACAACAGGAATGATTCGTATGTACTGAGCTATGATTGGAGGGTCAAACAAATTAGTCTTTGTCCCATCGTTGTCCATATTACCAACAAAGATCTGGAGAACAGAAATGTATACATTCATTAGTTATTTAAAAAATATAATATGAAACATTTCACAAATATAATTATGTGTGTGTGTGTGTGTGTGTGTGTGTATATATATGTCTTCATTAATTAAAAAAAAAATATAAAAAATGTATATAGATCACATTAAACCTACTTGGAAACCTTTTATAATGTCTTCATTTTTTTTTTTACAACTTTTTTTTCTAATTATTATGTATTATTATATTCTAGAATAAATATGCAATAAATACATATACAGTAATCAATTATATAATAAATGTAGTAATATATAATTATTATATTGCTACTATGTATCAATTTTATTGTTTTACCCTTGTCCCAGACCCAAAATTTTAATCTTAAACCATGAAAATCCAATTCTAAAAACACAAATTACTATTACTTTTAAAATTATGATGATCCAAACAAACAGTGAAATAATCAGAAACTCTTTTATAATACTTAAAAGAGAAAATTATTTATATACATTTTAACAACTGCATCTGACCAAAAGTCCTCACAGTTAAACAAACACTCAAAAAGTTCAAATTAAAACAGTCACAAAAAAAAAAAAAAAAAAAAAAATTAAATAAAGAGAAAAATGAGTGAATCATCACCACATCTTTGCTCTGGCCCTCAGGTCTGTACATGGTGAAGGTTCGCCCATCCAAACTGGACGCCACCTTGAAGGCTTTGATGAACTCGGCAGTGCCCATGCGACTGGCACCCTGGGTAATGATGCCAGTGAAACGCATCTTCCTCTGCAGGTTGATCTATTAGTAAATAAGTCATTAAATGAGTCATTTTTGGGTCAACACAAATAATATTTGAACTCCAAATATGTATTTAACCAGTAAACCGAACAGACTTGTTTACCTCGATCCAGGGGTTCTTGTCGTGTGTCGCAGAGGTCCAAGCATTAACGAGTCCCTTGTTATTCAGTCGGGCCAATTCGGGCCCCCAGCGCTGCAGTCCCAGAATGCCGTAGTACACTGAAGAGGCAGAAATCTGAGACTCGGCGATGCCTCCTCCTTCCATTCCCAGCAGAGAGATGCATCCTGGGAACCAGAGCCAGACATTAGCAGATATTCAAGGACTCAGGAGACAAACAGGCTTACTGTGCGACAGACAGATGGATAAACGGTGTGATGACCACATTCACAGGAGAGACGTAGCCATTGTGTGCTGAATGAAGTCACCAAATGGAAAGCCAAATATGTGGAGGAAAAAAAGTGAAAAACAGTTTGTGGACGTGTGTACTGGCAGTGTCCTACTTACGCAGATTGCAGTGCTTTCCCACATAGGGTGAGGGACATTTACAGTTGAAATCGCCATCAAGATCTCGACAGGTGCCTCCATTCTGACAGGGCTGGCCGGCACAGTCATTTACATCTGCGGGAATCATAAGGCTTCTGTAAAACTCATCAAAACTGGTCTGGACAAGCAAAACCGTTGTCAAAAATAAAGCAATTTTCTTTGTGACCTCTAGGTGGCAACATGCAACTTCTACAACGGTCTGAGGTACTTTTTTTAAAATATAAAGATCAAATCCTTTGCTTCAAGAGATAAAATGATCTAATATATATATTTTTCCTGGAAAATGATTTCCAAATGAATTTTGTAACATGAAATATCCTTTAAAGTCACCTAAATTTATTTATGTATCGGCCATAATAAACATATAAACACATTCTTATTGCTTGAATTGTTTTTTAGTTCTGAATCGAAACATCTCCAAATAGAACTCTTTATTAAATAAATAAATATTTTTCTACATTTTATTTACATGTATTAAATACAAATATCTTTATTAAAGCACAAAAACTCTAAACATCTCTCATATGAATATCACTTAATTATATAACAATCAAACCAAGTGGCATTCATTTTAAAGATTTTTTTTAAAATGTTCAGATTTTAAATGATAAAATATTAAACAACATCAATAACATTTTGTAATGCATAAATGTAATAACATATGTAATGCAATGTCATTACAATTTTTAATGCAGGCACTAAAGTGTGCTCTTATTGTCAATATTACAGCATATAATAGTCAAATAATATCTCAAAAAAATCAACAAGAAAACAATAGAGAAAGAGGCAGTTTTTTTTTTTATGGTATTCATTTGTCCAAATACAGTATTTCATTTTTACTGTAAAGTATGTTTTGCTATAGTGACGACTCACTACTCAATATGAACTACATGTGCACTGATTTCATACAATCCCAGCTGTATCATTTGGTTTTGACAGCTACGCGAACAACTGATCATGGTTTTTTCTTCATGTTAGCAGTCTTGGAAAATTGCTGTTCTGAGAAATGTTTGCTCATCGAGTTAGAGATGTATCACTCAGTTAACTACAATAATGCTGTCCAGGATGTGGGTATAAAATTAAGGCCAGAAATACTTGTCATAAGGTTTTCAACTTACAATGGTTACGATGGCGACCCAGAATTAAGGGCACATAAACCCACATATGATAGAGCATAATCTCTGCACGACTGGATCTTTACAGTCGTTCATTAAGAGGATGTAGGAGGCTGAGGCAGACCTGCTGAAGTTTCTAATCCACTTATGAGCAACAGCGCCACGTCAGATCACCAACATGCTTCAAACACAAGTGTGTCAGAAATAATAAATGGTCAGCATGATGATGCAGAGCAAGGGTGTATAACGAAGGGGGGGGGGGGCATTAAACGGAGAGAAAAAAGACAGAAAGTCACTCTGCAATAGAACATTCCAGCAAAACTGAAGGAAATCAGTGGGATTATCTGGTGTGTGCAGATGGAGCGTGACTGGGTGTGACCGGTCACAGTGGTCCAGTGCCAACGCAGTGCTCAGACATACTGAAACACTTCCAAACCTCCAGAGGTCAGCGAGCAATACTTCCCTATAAGTGTTAAGAGCGGTCACTTTGTGCTGGACTGACTTAAAATGACTGCTGGATGAATCTGAGCTTCAAGCTGCATTTTTTGCATAATCCATGTATCCTCTATATTAATAAGATAAAGATTAGTACATTGATTTGTTTGGTTTTACCACAGAACATCACTAAATTACGGTGGCCATGTAAGTGCACAATACAACAAAATGTCCACAACGCAATGGAAACAAGCCGCAACAATATTTAATTAAATTAAATTAATAATTAAATTGGTCCTGTGTTGTGGCGATTTTGTTGTGTTGTGAACTACTGGGCCACCGTACTAAATAGTTCCCGAAAGTATGTCAGCTACCCAGATGCTAACTGCTAATGTTAAAACTGTCATGGTTAAACTGCTAACAAGCTAACCAACGTTTTTAGGAGTCAGATATCCAAAAGCATTTAATGCCAACCTCCCAAATGCTAACTGCTAATGCTAACATTAACCACTCTACAATGCCTTTAGCATAACACTGAAGCTAATAAGCATCTTTTAGAAGTCAGCTTTCAAAAAGCATTTAAATCTCAACTACCTAAATGCTGACAACATCATTATGAACTCTACAATGTGTTTAACTGCTAACAAGCTAATTAGCGACTTTTCTAAGGAGTTTCTAAGGAATGGCTTTTAATATTTTGCCAGTTGAACTATAGGAGGTTATAGATGGGGTTTAGCACTGAACCAAATACTAGCATTAAGATTTGAGACACCTGGGCCCGGTTTCACAGATGGGGCTTAGCTTAAGGCAGGACTAGGCCTTAGTTAAATTAAGATATTTAAGCAGCTTTTATAAAAATGCCTTGACATTTGGCACTGACATATTTTAAGATATGTCAGAGCAAGATATTTTCAGTTGAGACAGCTCAAACAAGCATTTTGGTCTGGGACTAGCTTAAAGGTGCCATAGAATGCATTGATACAATATTTTAAATTGTTCTCTGATATCTACATAGAAGGTATGTGGCTTAGGTAATTAGGTAATTATCCAGAAACAGTTTCACATGTCCATTTACAACCCTGGGATTTCTCCCCAGAATGAAACGGTCTGTTATTGGCTTATGTGGAAGGGTCATGAATAATAATGTTGAGCTCTGCTCTGATTGGCTGTTTCACAGTGCGGCTCATTTCAGTAGCTCACAGGAAGGAAACACAGGGAAAATATATATTTCAATACTTTCTCACGCAGTTATATCGTTGGGTAATTATACAGTAAATAAAATGCGGGCATCAGGGAGCCGCTATTAATATGCTGGGCATTGAAACTATTTTCAAATGCACAATCGCATTTTACTTTCACTTTCGAGATTCGCGATCACATGTACTCTGTTTATTCTATGGAGCAACAGTACTTACCACACATTTTACAAGATCAGATGCTTGTCAGTGGTGCTCAGGATCTGTAAATCATTCGCCATCATCCTCAGACATCTCTCCTTACTCTGTTTATGTGGTAAGTGAAATCTTATGTACTGTAACAGGCTACAGCTAGCAACGAGCTAACCATGTCCCTTTAGTGGCTCGCGTTATTTTATTAGAACGCGTTATTTTCTTTCCGTGCCTTTCTGAATACAGACACCAACCCATCCCTGCACTTCACTTCACATCCCCTGCACAGCCTGGAACATAACATTTATTTCCATGATCTGCCATTTTTGCTGTTGTCCTCGTTTGTTTCTTCACAATACCTGCAGAACATCTGATGGTGCGGCTGGCCTAGAACATGGGTGGGTATATGCAAATGTTGGGGGCGTAACTATTAGTGACCCCGACTGTTACGTAACAGTCGGTGTTATGTTCTGATTCGCCTGTTTTTCAGTGGTCTTTTTTTATTCACGAGATTTACATAAGAAGGAGGAAACAATGGTGTTTGAGGCTCACTGTATGTCATTTCCATGTACAGAACGGTTATTATTTAACTATGCCAAGGTAAATACAGTTTTCCATTCTATGGCACCTTTACGCCTTGTCTGTGAAACCGGGGGCTTAAGTTGCAATTTAGTATTTAAAATATATGAACTTTAAATTTAATATCAAATAAGACACTGCAGTTATATTATAATCAAGTACTTTCAACACAAATGCATGTATTTCTTCAAAAGCACATCAAAAGATTAAAACAATGACTTAAAACTTTAGAAAGTATTACAAAGTGCACTTTTTAGAAGTGTACTTGTGTGTAAAGAAACAGTCATGAAAGCTAGCTACACTCTTTAAGTCCATTTAAATGGTCTTTTATTTCATTAATATTATTTTATCTGCAAGTACAGTTTTAAAAAAAAAACATGCTTTTAAGATTACACTACAAATGCACATTCAATACATTAAAGCACACTTCTTTTTCACAAGGGCCTTACATTTCAAGTTCCCATTTCAAGCATGGCAACTCAGAATAAAACTGTAAAATGCTAGCGGTTATTCCTAATGTAGCGGATCATTGCTGCCCACTGAAAAACAATTCAACACAGTAGTGCATTGTATTACTCTGAGAACATCAATATCTAGCTACGTAATGTGAAATGCAATCTTATGTCAGTTGCAACATCATCCAAATCAATAAAATGCAAGGTCAGGAGGTCTCCACTTCCACATGTGACAGTGAAATTGGGGCATCCAAGAGAAAAAAAACTGAAGCACGCTGGGAAGGAACAAAAGAAAGCTTTTACGACTTGCTGATTCTGTAATGTTGTCTTGAAATACAGCAGCTACACACTGAGTCTATGCACAAGACAAGACTGTGTCAAAAGAGTCTATATACATTTTACACTTTTTCTTTTGTCTTTTTATCTGTTTGTGAAGATGGCTGCACCATATGTATTTTTTTCTTGTTAGCCTATTGTTGTCGTATAATCTATAATCATTACTCGCTTGTCACTAAACGAGTAAAAACAAAACAGTGTTATTTGGTTGCTTTCTATGTTCGTCATACTGTCTCTTCCTGTCTAAGTGGGCGATTCTTGACCTAAATAAGGTGCAATTTGGACATTTTGCAACTAAGAAGTTGATCTGAACAGTGACTTGTTAGTATAGTCAAGGAAATGAGACAACAAAAACATTAATAAGATGATAATTTAGTCTATAAATCCAATGTTAGTGCTTTTTGTTATTTTATTTTAATTTTATCAGCCATGATCAATGGAACGTTACGGTTAACTAAAATTATAACTATTTATATAGTTTTCATTAATTAAAAAACTTAATAAAATAAATATAAATATTTAAACTTAAAAAAAAGACAATTAGAAATGCTGCCTTGGCAACTGAAATAATGTAAATACTAAAACTAAAACAGTAAATAAAAATATGTATAAAAACCCTAATATAATATAACCAAAATCATTCATTAAATTTAAATACAAATTTAAACAAACTAAAAGGAAAACTGAAAATATAAAAATAAAAGCTAATTTAAAATATTAATAAATACCACAATAGTATATAAATACCACACTACTGTGGACCAGTTTGAGAAATGCTTTGTGCTTAAGCCCTAACCAGCCATTAAAATCCCTTGACTGCTATGCTGAGAAAGATTAGTGAGAAAAAAGGAAAATAAAGACACAAGTTGAGAAAAATACAGCAATTAGAGGTGAGAAATTCGAGTGAGAAAACTAGCCCTTATTCACTGGAAAATAGGAAAATTACACCGTAGTGGCAAAAGGGCAGCACCAATTTAGCTAGCTAGCTTTAGATGCAGGAGTCAAGCGCTTCGTTAACTCTTCGACTTACTTGCAGACACACAAGATAGGCACTGATTCTGCATTTAAACCCTCCAGCAGGTTTCTATTTCAATCAGCTCAGCTAATGTGACCAGTGCTCCACTGCGTAAAAGCTTTTGACACAGATTTCACGGCCTCTTGCGGGGCTTTCAGACCAATTTCATGCTGTCAGTGAAACATTTCTGCCAGCTGAGAGCCGAGGATATGTGCGGACTTCATTTACTTTGCCTCCTCCACTTGCATTTTACCCCAGCAACAGGGCTAGTGTGCGACAGCGTGGGTGTGCTACGCTACAGTCATATTTTAATTTGTGCTGCCACTATGTTTGGCACTAACTACGCAGTTTGCGTACTCCACAATCTTTGCCATCATCCGAGCATGATTTAGACGTCTCGCTGAGGGATTAAGAAGCTTCTAAACAGTCAATTCAACGTCATTGCCGTTCTAATCTAGCCACATTCCTAGCCACACTGAAGATGAGACCGCATGCTTAACTAAACGCAGTCAAAACATCATAACCCTGCTATCAAGAGTGGGAAAGCTGGCACCAAAGCCATAATGTCCACCGTAATCAGAGAGAACGTGAGGGAGTCTCTGTGGTGAACTAAACAATCAAAGCTGTCTTAAATGTATAGCATGGAAAAGCAGCATTCAATTATGGAGGGATTTCTGGCTTTTTTTTCTCTCTTCTTGCAGATTAATGCCTTGCCAGTGAAAGAACAAGTTTACTTTGTCAAATCTGTGAAATAAAAAACTCCTCAAAATAATGAATAAAATAGGGTTGCAAAGGAAAATGAGAGAATAACAATCAAGCAAATGTGTCCCTATTTACTTTCTTAAAGGAAAGGTTCACGCAAAAATGAAAGTTTCTGTCATTTACTCACCCTCATGTTGCTCTAAACCTGTATGAATTTATTTCTTTTGTGGAAGACAAAAAAAAAAAGATATTCTGAAGAATGATGGTAACAGGTTTTTATTCATTTAAATAAAAAATAATGCATTTTTGAAGGCAAATTTTAAATTCTATTTAAAAGTTTGTCAATCCTAGTAACTTGCATTTGTATGGGAAACAGCAACATGGACATTGTGCTTATTGTATAATTTTGTGTTCCACAGAAGAAAAAAAAAAAAAGAAGTCAGGTTTTGAAACACATGACGTGAAGTGAGTGAACTATCACTTTAATACATGATTTAGATCATATTGCGAGCGTTTCATCAGTGCAAATTATTCCAAAGAATCATCTTTCTTCATAAATTTCACTAAGCCCTTGTTTTTAAATCCTGCCTCTCCTATTATTAAATACTGCTTCCAAAAATCAAGTTCAACACCATGTATTCTGCACTGAATGTGTCCAATTATGGAATTAAATTGTTGTGGATGCATGTCATGGATGCATGGAGCATTTTAGCATCATGCTAATGTGATTTATCTAAATTGTGGAACTATGTGAGGGGCCACAGAGTCATGACTTGGCTGTTTGTTGTGGTGTTTTGTGCTGATGCCTGTTCGCTCCTCAGCCAACAGCAGACGACAGCAGAGACTAGAGCGGTTGCATCTGTTAAGATAGCAGAGATTTGACCATCTGCCCTCATTACATCCGGAGAGCTCCTGGAATTGACATAGACCATGGTACTTGGTGAAATAATTAGTCACGCATTTCTGAAGAGAACAGCTGCATGTGATATGTTGGCCTTGCTGTGCAAAAAAATAAACACTTTCTGCAATACAGTATCTAATTTGTCCTTGCATGGGAGCTATGGCCAGACAAAGTTCATAAGAAATATAAAAGCTAAATAAATCTTGTATGAATATATAAAATGTGTCAACCAGCATGCAACATTGAAGTTGCTAATGCAAGTTCGCCATGTTGACCAACAGAAAACTGTTTTCACTAATGTGAACACATTTTCAACAGCACTTCTATTCAGTAAATCTGACTGAATCCAGATTATTTAGGCAGTTTATAGCTACAATTTGCCATCTGGAGATGTGATCTCCATCCTAATGTAAATTTGATTTTACAGCAGTTGAGTTTTTCATAATTCTCAGCGGTGTCTCCTGATAAGCACTTATACGTTTGGCGTGAAACAGATCCAACAGTTTGAATAAAAGCGACTCACTGTTCTGGCAGTGGATTCCATCGAAGCCTGTTGGACACTTGCAGACATATTCACTGAAGACGTCTCCTCTTCTGGAGTTGGCGACGATTTCACAGAAGCCATCGTTTTTACAAGGGTTAGGGTTACAGGGCCCTGAAAAAACAAAGGTCATGGGAGAAATGATAAGCCTTAGCTGAAATGCATACAAGTAACCTTTGCACATATATGGTCACATATATCTACATAAATAACTGATAAGGCTATTACCAAAATCGGTCTCGTTGCAGGTGGGTCCAGTGAATCCTTCAGCACAAATGCATTTAAAGGGATCTTTTCCTGCTTCGGTCACACAGGTTCCTCCATTCAAGCACACATTTACTTCACAGCTGTCAGCTGAGAAAAGACAAAGATAGTGGATTTGATATTACATCCATTATTGACATAACTTTCAATAAAAACTCAGTGGGGCTCATTCATTAAACATGTACAGAATTACTTTTTTTATATACTTATATATATATATATAGTCACATTCAAATCCATGCAACATGAATTTATGAAGGATTACAGAGAAATTATTCTTCTTGTGTTTCATGAATAATGCTCATTTGGGTTTAATTCACTGCCATCAGCAGTATTTTCTGATGGGATGCTTCTGATGGTTTAGAATTCTGTTTCTTTTAAAAAGAAGAGAAAAAGACAATGGGTTCACTGTTTGGTCATGTTTTTATTAGGGTTGGACAAAGTGGACACGACCCAAATTGCTGACGAGGCTGCAGCATTACAGACGTTTCTAGAAGTTTCTTTGCAGTCCTGTGGTCTATATAAAAATTGTTTGTGAAGGTCAGGAATGTTTACGTGGGACAGCAATGGACTGAGGAAAAAAAGCATGGAAATGCAAATAGAAACTTAGCAGAATAAAAATAATAATAATAAAAAATTAAATGTAATGTTTAATAAATTGAGTAAAGAACCTCCTAAAGGATCAATGTAAGTAATGATAATAAAATAAATAAAAAACGAAGGAAAAAAATAAGCAATATATGGATTTGGAACTACACAAGAGGGAGCAAACAAAATGGCAGAATTTTCATTTTTTGCTGCATTAAGCTAAAGAAACTGCACCTCTTACATTTTTATGTATATGCTGAAATGGACACCAAAAAAACAACAACATTCAACTTCAGTTTTTGGAGCTGTTACTATCTTTAACTGTTAATTTTAGCCTGACACATATAGGCCTTGAATTTCCACAATCTGTGCTGGCTTCCCACAACTCTGTGTAAATGACACCTCCGTGAGAGACTTCCTGTGCATCGTTGTGTCCTCCCCTGGCGCCAATTCAAAATACCACAACTGAGACACTCAGCAGAGTTTATTCGAGGTGAGCAGCACTCGAAATGATAATTAGCCCATGTTTCAAGCAGCTCCACTGCAGGTTTCAACCGTGTGAACTTGTTTCATGCCAAGACATCATTTGGCGAAGAATCTCCTCTAATTATGACAAAAGGCAACGGCCTTCATGCTCAGGGCTGAAGCTTCTGGGATAACGATAAAGCCCTGGCCTGCATAAACAGAAACCTTATCCAAACGACTGCAATGTTTATCTTTGGAATGGAATGCATCCTCCTTTTCACGCTATACCAGAAGGCTGAAAGCACAATTCCTTTCAATCTTCTCAAGGAAACTAATTTTAGTTCTTGGAAAAAAAATAAAATAAAATACAAATTCCCTTGGAAATGCTTTTGATGTAACACGCCAGGAACAAAATGTTTAGCAACTCAGATCAACCCATCCATCACAGATAAACTCAGAAAACTCCATGGGGAACAGAAACTGTCTATGGATAGCCTGAAGGATTCTTGCCGAACAGTTTTATGACACAATTGACAAGAAGTTGAGAACTGAAAGTAATTCATTGCGGCTTAATAACTTTAAGCACAACTCGTAGCTAGTCACAATTCTGCTTTTGTTTCCATAGAAATGGAACTCTGAACAGAAACTGTTGCTGTCCATCTGCATGGAATGTCTTTGCCGCTTTTTTGAAGTCCTGACATGGGCACATTTGTGGGCAAACTTTTGTATCTAACTGGATAAATTAACAAAAATGAAAATTCTGCCATCATTTACCAACCCTCATGTCATTCCAAACCCATGTGATTTTCTTTCTTCTGTGAAATGCAAAAGAAAACATTTTGCAGAATGTTCAAGCTGCTCTTTTCCACACAATGAAACTGAAATTTAATCAAGCTCCAAACAAACAAACAAATAATGGAAAATTGAAAAGAAAATATTATTTTAAATGTATTAATTTATTGCTTTAACTACATTTTAAATATGAATTACATTGTTTTAAACGTGTATTTGTGTCAAAAATGTTTTGTTTTTTTATTGTTATATTTAACTACATTTTAAAACATGAATTTTAACAGTTGTAAATGTCCTTTAATTTGTCAGTTTAAAAAGTCCTTTTGGGAAGAACACAAATACAGGTTTGGAATGACATGAGGTTGAGTAATTTCTTAGGTAAACGATTGCTTAACTACACCTGAGATTATATGCATGTAAACTAAACAGGGTGGATAATAATTCATGTCAGGGAATCCACATCATGATGTATCACCTAACATTTACTAGCTCTACTAAACCTAGTTTAACTGTCAGAGAACTCAATGTTGGCCTAATACGTTCTGGAAGGCCATTAGACAGAACTGAACACATCAGCTGAACGCAAAGCTGTTTGATGAAGTGAAACATTTGATCAGCGTCTCATCAGCTGAGCTGGCCTTTTGATCAGCAAAAGCTCTGAAATGGGAGTGAGAGCAGATTATTCCCACAGGCTTTCGGATAGATGGCTTTAGGC
>JAFVLL020034166.1:0-33917 GCA_021397915.2 Tor tambroides
CCCCTTGATCTTTGGTTGAATTGATGTTTTGTTAGTGCTGTGTTTTTAATCTGATAGTCTTGTTGTATCCATCTTATTTTTGTGCTTTTTATTTTTACTCTGTACAGCACTTTGGTCAACCTTGGTTGTTTTTAAATGTGCTTTACAAATAAATATTGTATTGTATTGTATTGTATTGTATATTTAGTTTCATGTAAGTACAACGGCTACTACTAAGTACTTAACTAGGTAATTACTCTGACACCTTAAAATAAAGTGTCACCATTTATTCATTCATATTCATTCATATTAAAGATGTAATCTTGTTAAACATGCCAGTAGTTTACAAACAACAAGCTAATCAAGGTTTTCAGAGTTGCTAGAAAGCTAAAGACAGTTGAGTTTTTGTCAGGGTTGGAGCTAAATTCTGCAGGACAATAACCCTCCAGTGCTGGATTTGAGGAAACCTGTTCTTTGGAATCGTCACTGAAACTCTGTAAACTTTATTTTTGTCCATCTGTGTCTTCAATGCAATAATTTGTTGGATCTTTCGCACAGACGAGCCACCAGTGCACACTACTGCATGTCCCGTCAATCTAAAATGCTTTGAAACCTCATACTACTAAAAAAAAACAAAAAAAAAAAACAATGCGATATGGTGATTTAAATTATGTTTGCACTTTACTTTTACTTTTTTATGATGTTTGCACTAGCCGCTCCAGCGCGCACGCGTTTCAGATGAGCAACGCAATCAATCTATGTTCTAAAGCAGGGGTGTCAAACTCGGTTCCTGGAGGGCCGCAGCCCTGCAGAGTTTAGCTCCAATACAGAAACCATGTAGTTTTCAAATAAGCCTAAAGTGCATGATTAGCTGGATCAGGTGTGTTTAATTAGGGTTGGAGCTAAACTCTGCAGAACTGTGGCCCTCCAGGAACTGAGTTTGGACTCGAGGCGGACGTTGGCATAGTAATTGCAACGCGTGACAAAATGACTATTCACTAAAGTCAGCTCATCCAAAAATTTTAATTCTGTGCCCCTTGCTTTGTGCAAATTATGGGAGTAACTTCCGTTTACACTGAAAAATCAGCAAAAGGTTCGCGCTATGAATGCAAGTATTTTCAAAAACTGGGTACAATAAGGTGACATTATTTTGCTCACCCTTCAACCATCGATCATTAAAAGGAAATTTAAAAGTTTAAAAGGATTTTACAAAACAAATTACTTTCAACACACCACAAATAACTCCAAAAGATCCTCCTTCTATCCTCAGCACTATTATGGACATGTTAAATATCATTACAGTAATATGTCAATGTTTCATAACAACTACATTTTACAGCATCCGTGTGAAAGAAAAAAAAAACACCTGGAAAGAGACATAAGGATTTGGGGAGAAAAATAAAAGACTCAGTGCATTCCAGGGAATTATTCATGGTTTATATTGTAAATTAAATCGGGAGAGCAGACTACTGTCAGTCCTGTGTCCTGTCTTGTGTTGTAGTTTTCTGTCTTGTGCTCCCCAGGACCTTGGTTTCCCTCTTGTATGCCCTTATTTGGTTTTTCCTGTTTCCTGTTCTTGATTAGTTAATTCAGTTCCAGCTGTGTGTAGTTAATTTACCCTTGTGTTTAAGTTCCTGCCTGTTCAGTTTCCCTTTTGTCTGGTCTACTTGTTACGTTCCTGTGTGTCTCAGCCCTGCCTTGTTTTATCCCTGTTGGTTTGGATTAAAGACTGTTGATTATAAGTTATTCCTCGTCTCCGTGGTTCTCGTTCCTCCCCACTGTGTGCACCATGACAGAAGACCAGACCGTAACAGTAAGCGGCGCCCATTCACCTCGTTTTTGTTTTGCCGTTTTTTGAAAGTTTTTTTTGTTGGTTCCTGTTTTTTGTTTGCTTGTTTTGTCTCCCGTGGCATGGAAGTCACAGCGCGTCATTCCGCCCTAGCCCGCTGAATCTAAGCGTGGGAGTTCGGCGGGATCGCCGCGAGCACTCCGAGTCCGCCGGCCACTCATAAATCAAGCCTGCCGCCGTCCGCGGGGAAGTCAAGCCCGCTGCTGTTCGCGGCTCACTCAAGTTCAGCGGGATCTACGAAGTTAAGCCTGCTACGAAGTTAAGCCCGCCGACCGTGGCTCTCTCCAGCCCGCCAGCCGCGGCTCACTCAAGCCTGCTGGTCGATCCTCATTCAAGTTTGCCGACCGGTCATCTGTCCAGCCTGCCGGCTGTGGCTATCCCAAGCCCGCTGGCCGCTCGTCAGTCAAGTTCACGGGCCGCCACTCGCTCAAGCCCGCCAGCTGTTCCGAAGTCAAGCCGCCGGCTGCGGCTCCCTCAAGCCCGCCGGCCGCTCCGACGTCAAGTCCGCCGGCTGCGGCTCACTTCAGTTCCAGCCCCTGACCAGAGTCCAGTGCAGGCTCCAGCCCCTGACCAGAGTCATGTCCCCAGAAGTATTGTCCACAGGAACAGTTTTAAATTAATCCAGTCTTGTCAGTCTTGTCATGTCTTGTCTTGTCTGTTGGGGTTCTCGTGTTGCCTTGACAGAAGCGGTTCCTGAAATCACCCCTGAGAGGGCCCCTGACTCCACGTCCAGCCCAAGGAGGGCTGTTGTGCTCCCGTCATGCCCAGAGAGGGCCTCAGATTCCGAGCCTAGCCCTAAGTGGGCTCCTGTTCCTGTGGATAGCCCAAGGAGGGCTCTTGTTCCTGAGTTTAGCCCAAGGAGGGCTCTTATTCCTGAGTTAAGCCCACAGAGGGCTCTTGATCCCCCGTTAAGCCCAGGGAGGTCTCCAGTCCGAGTTCAGCCCCATAAGTTTCCTCAAGGATTTTTTCGGTGGGGGTGGGGGTAGTAGGGCTCCGGCTGTAGTGGCCAGGATGAGGCCACGAAGACCACCTGCCATGGTCTCCAGAGCTCCCAGCTCCGCCATGGCTCCGGAGTCCCCTGATCCGTCCTGGAGGCCTCCCCCGTGTCTGTCCTGAGGGGCCTCCAGAGTGCCCACCCACCCCACCTCCCCGTTGGATGTTAGGAGGCGCGGGGACGCGCCTTCCGGGACGGGGGGGGGGGGGGAGTACTGTCAGTCCTGTGTCCTGTCTTGTGTTGTATTTTTCTGTCTTGTGCTCCCCAGGACCTTGGTTTCCCTCTTGTATGCCCTTATTTGGTTTTTCCTGTTTCCTGTTCTTGATTAGTTAATTCACTTCCAGCTGTGTGTAATTAATTTACCCTTGGATTTAAGTTCCTGCCTGTTCATTTTCCCTTTTGTCTGGTCTACTTGTTACGTTCCCTGTGTTCCTGTGTGTCTCAGCCCTGCCTTGTTTTATCCCTGTTGGTGTGGATTAAAGACTGTTCATTAGAAGTTATTCCTCGTCTCCGTGTTTCTCGTTCCTCCCCACTGTGTGCACCGTGACAACTGCAAATGCACAGTATATGTTGTAATTTTTGATTTAGCTGCAGTGGGATACAAAGGAAACATGAAAATAATCAGGAGGAAAATAATGCAGCGGTCTGAGAAGAGCTATTCTATAGATGTTGTTATCACGTCACATTAATATGCCAAACGTAACATTATTCTCCTGACTTTTGAAAATAGAAAATGAATGAGAATTTACATCCCATTCAGTCAAAATGACTGATAAGGATTATTTGTAGAAAAAAGGTAGAGAGCCTACTGTAAATGCGATACACAAATTGAAAGGGAAAATAAGCATATATAACAAACAAATATAGCCCTAAACACTTAATATAATAATAATAATAATAATAATAATATTATTATTATTATTATTATTAAATAAAAAGACATGATCAGTTAACAGATTTATAAGACTGTGGTATGGATAAAAATGTTTTAACCATCTCTGGTAATCCCAGGTTGCTATGGTCATGCAGGTTTGTTTACACATTAAACTCATGGCCAAGCCATGAGAAAAATATGTCGTTCCCTCAGTAGTGGCCACCTGAAATGGATGATGTTCCCTCAACATAGTATTGTGGCCACGGCCCACGACGTTACCTCGACAAAATGATCCCGTGGCCATAACATTTTATCACATTCCCATGAGTTTATATGACATTCCCACTAATTAATATTTTGTGACCACGACATATTATTACGTTCCCATGAGTTAATATGTCATGGCCACAACAAAACTAAGTGAACCGAACATGTCCCTTCCCAGTCACCGTATTTAACAATATTTCTGTGTTTTATTCTTTATTCAGAAGTGCCATAAGCCACTACCATTGTTTATCTGGGGTTTGACTACTCACACCAAGCCTTCTGTGTCCTTTGTTTTATTTTTGGAAACAGTGTGATAATCTTAAGTTGTAAAAGGGAAATTGATGCAAATTGGCCCAAGTTGATTTCCTAAGAGGGAGAATTACCTAAAGCTGATATATCTATTCATTTGTACATTTGTGGACCAGGTTTCCTTTTGCATTCTTTTCACTGTATAAATTTAATTTAAACATATTCCCACAATTGGAGACCTCGGGTATTAATGTCGCGTCCTCATATGCGATTGGAAATAAAGAACCCCTTGTTTAGATACCTGGCAGTCTCTTTAGTAATGTACACATTAACACGACCACACATAGAAGAGTCAATGAAGAGTCGTATTCGTATAGGTAAGTACAAATCACTCAGTCATTGTTGGGTCTCGGGTTTGATCACATGTTCTTTGTTGTCTCTGTGTTCGGGTGTTGTTGTGTGCGTGGCTTTGTTTTGACAGCTCGCCACGTGCGCATTGTCAGCGTGTTTGTTCCCCTCCCTCCTTGTTTTTCTGCTCGTTAGCTCATCTTGTTTCACACCAGGTTCTTGTTATCTCATTAGCTTCCCCTTTATAGCTCCCCGTGTTTCTCTGTCTTTCGTCAGACTGTTGTGTTTATTCCCACTGCTCTGACTGTCTTAGTTTGAATCACTTAAATTACCTATCCTGTCTTGTCTCGTTCAGGCTCCAGTGCTCGTAGCTGCAAGTGTATTTTCCTGCACCTCTCTGTGTGTTCAGATTCCCGTGGACTCCCTTCGGCAACCGCCGTTCCTTGATCTCTGCGGACTCGTTAGTGGATTGCTCAGCCTCTCGATCGGATTAGTGAGCTGCCCTGTCGGCTTCATCTCCTCTGCCGCTGTCGCGGCTTGTTCCAGCCGCTGCCATCCACCTTTCTGTGTGGAAGGGGATTCCACGTCCACACGGGCTGTCCGCGGAAGCGCTCATCGCCTGTTCTGATTATTTTCTGTTCAATAAAGCCTCTGTTTGTACCCGCATCTGAATCCAGCCTGATCCCTGACAGAACAGTCTGACCAACTATGGATTCAGCGGGATCGGATCCGCTTCGTTCTGCCCTCGTACAACAGGGAGTTTTGCTGGGTCAGCATGCCACTCAGCTCAACACCACAGCACAAGAGGTGGACGCTCTCAATGCCCGTGTCGCTGAGCTCCTCACGCGGGTGGATGATCTTCAGCGGGAGGCGGCTAACCGGGGTCCCGTCCTCCGCGCTGGTATTCCACTAGAGCCCGAACCTCATGCCAACAATCCACCAGTTTACGATGGCGATTCTAATGCCTGCCAAGCCTTTCTCTCCCAGTGTTCACTGGTATTTTCACTGCAGCCTCGACGTTACACCACTGAAGAGGCTAAGGTTGCATATGTCCTCACTCTCCTCTCAGGTCGCGCCCGCGAATGGGGAACGTCAGATGTGAGATCATGTGGGTCCCTGCTGTGCACTGTGGACTTTCACCAGGGACACATGTCTGCCTGACCGATCAGCCCAGGGAGATGAGGCGGCGGCTCAGTTATCTTCATTGTCTCAGAGGAAGTGCTCTGTCACCGACTATGCCATACAGTTTCAAACTCTAGCGGCGGCGTGCGGCTGGAATGAGGGCGCGCTGCGCGCGCGTTTCCTCGAGGGACTGGATTTTGCCATCGCCGACGAACTAGCTGCTGTGGATCTGCCTCGTGAGCTGGATAACTTGATTAATCTCGCGCTCCGTGTGGAGTCCCGTCTCAACCGTCGCCGCCAACGCCGTCTATCCACCACTCCGTGGCGCCACCTGGAGTCCTCTTCGTCCGATGCGGCGAGTCCTCAGTCAGCGGAGGTTGAGCCCATGCAACTGGGTCGTCTCCGGCTTACGCCGCAGCAGAGGCAGGAGCGTCTTGCTCAAGGATTGTGCCTGTACTGCGGCAAGGCTGGCCACTTCGTACTTCAATGCCCGTTAAAAGTCAAGGCCCACCAGTGAAGCGGAGAGTCCTGGTGGGCGCCTCTCCCTGTTCAAACTCTCCAGCAACACGCACTCAGCTGCCCTTTCGACTCTCCTTCCAGGAAGATTTGCACACTGGCCACGCCCTTCTGGATTCTGGGGCTGAGGGGAATTTCCTGGATTCTGCCTCGGCTCACAAGTGGAACATCCCGACCATTTCCCTGGCCAAGCCCATTACTGCGTGGTCATTAGCGGGCAGTCCCCTCACCACCATCACTCACGTCACACCATGTGTAAGCCTTTCCCTCTCTGGTAACCATTGTGAGCAGATCGAACTGTTAATTATTGACTCCCCTAAGACCCCATTAATTTTAGGACATCCTTGGTTGCTGAAACACAACCCACATATTGACTGGGTCAATAATTCTATTTTAGCCTGGAGTCAGTCTTGTCATGTGTCTGCTTTTCCTGCTGTCTCTGTGTCTTGTGTTCCGCAGGTGGATCCCTCTGACTTGACCGGCGTCCCGGCGGAGTACTGCGATCTTCGTGCGGTTTTCAGTAGGTCCCGGGCCACCTCGCTACCTCCGCATCGTCCCTACGACTGTGCCATAGACCTTCTCCCGGGCACTTCTCCGCCTAAGGGTCGTTTATATTCCCTTTCCGGTCCTGAAAGAGAGGCCATGGACAGGTATATTCATGAATCACTACAGGCTGGGCTCATTCGCCATTCCTCCTCTCCCGCCGGTGCTGGATTTTTCTTCGTTCAGAAGAAAGACGGCTCCCTACGCCCTTGTATTGATTACAGAGGTTTGAATGACATTACGGTAAAGAATAGGTACCCCCTACCTCTTATGTCTTCTGCCTTTGAATTGTTGCAGGGAGCCCGGGTCTTCACCAAATTAGACCTCCGCAACGCCTACCATCTGGTGCGCATTCGGGAGGGGGATGAGTGGAAGACGGCATTCAACACCCCCTCGGGACACTACGAGTATCTGGTTCTTCCGTTTGGTCTTACCAATGCTCCGGCCGTTTTCCAGGGCCTCGTCAATAGCGTTCTGGGTGACATGATTAATCAGTTTGTCTTTGTGTATTTGGATGATATTCTGATTTTCTCCCCTTCTCTCCAATTACACACCCAGCATGTTAGACGGGTCCTCCAGCGTCTGTTAGAGAACCAGTTGTTCGTCAAGGCGGAGAAGTGCGAATTCCACGCCGAGTCCGTTACGTTCCTTGGCCATATCATCTCTACCAGGGGGATCAAACCAGACCCTGCTAAGATAGAGGCTGTCGCCAAGTGGCCAGTCCCCGACTCCCGTAAGGCTCTGCAGCGTTTCCTGGGTTTTGCCAACTTCTATCGGCGTTACATCAGGAACTTTGGTCAGATCGCTGCACCGCTCACGGCCTTGACCTCCACTAAGGCGTCCTTCAGGTGGAACCAGGATGCACAGGTAGCCTTTGACACATTAAAGTCCCGTTTTGTCTCTGCACCTGTTCTGTTGGTTCCAGATCCTGAGTCCCAGTTCATTGTCGAGGTTGACGCATCGGACGTCGGGGTTGGCGCAGTTCTATCTCAGCGTTCCCTCCGCGATGGGAAGGTGCACCCGTGTGCATTCTTCTCTCGCCGCCTCAGCCCTGCAGAACGTAACTACGACATCGGCAATAGAGAACTGTTGGCGGTGAGATTGGCCTTGGGTGAGTGGCGTCACTGGTTGGAGGGGTCAGCGCAGCCCTTCTTGGTCTGGACGGATCACAAGAATCTCGAATATATCCGTTCGGCCAAGAGGCTGAGCTCGCGTCAGGCCCGCTGGGCACTCTTCTTTGGCCGATTCAACTTCACCCTCTCGTACCGGCCGGGTTCCAAGAATGTCAAGCCCGATGCTCTCTCGCGCCTGTTCGGGGCCCCAGAGGGGGAGCTTACGGCCGAAGCCATCCTTCCTGAAGGGGTTCGACAGTTCGTGTTGGCCTGCCCCACTTGCGCCTAATGTAAGCCGGTGAATCGGCCTTCGGATGGTCTGCTTCACCCTCTCCCCGTCCCTTCCCGTCCATGGTCACACATCGCCCTTGATTTTGTCTCTGGGCTTCCCCCATCGAAGGGTAACACTGTGATTCTCACTGTGGTGGATCGCTTTTCTAAGGCGGTTCATTTCATTCCCCTGCCCAAATTGCCCTCCGCCCGGGAGACCGCCCAACTGATCGTGGATCACGTCTTCCGTCTCCATGGATTGCCGGTTGACGTGGTTTCAGATAGGGGTCCTCAGTTCGCCTCCCGGTTTTGGAAAGAGTTTTGTAGACAGATCGGGGCCTCTGCGAGTCTGTCTTCTGGTTTCCATCCTCAGACCAATGGGCAATGCGAGCGGGCCAACCAGGATCTCGAAAGAATGCTCCGCTGTCTGACATCCAACAATCCGAGTTCCTGGTGCCAACAGCTCTCCTGGATAGAATACGCTCGTAACTCCCTTCCAGTGGCGGCTTCAGGTATGTCCCCTTTTGAGTGCTCTGTGGGTTATAAACCGCCTCTGTTCCCATCACAGGAACCCGATGCTGCGGTTCCGTCCGCCCTGGCTTTCGTTCAGCGCTGCCGCCGCACCTGGGAGAAAGTCAGGAGGGTTTTGGTCCGAACCTCAGGACGAACCAAGGCAGCAGCCGATCGTCGCCGGTCCTCTCCTCCTACCTATGTGTGCGGTCAACGGGTATGGCTTTCTACCAAGGATCTGCCTCTCCGGGCGCCTTCTCGCAAGCTGGCGCCCAGATTCATTGGGCCATACCGAATCACCAAGGTGGTTAATCCGGTGGCTATCAGGCTCAAGCTCCCTCCCACACTTGGTCGGGTTCACCCTGTGTTTCCTTCTCCCCTTAACCCTGCCGGCGATCGCCCCATCCCCCCACCCCCTCGTCTTGTGGATGGCTCCCCTACCTATACGGTTAGGAGATTACTCGACGAGCGGCGCCGCGGAAGAGGTTTTCAGTATCTCGTGGACTGGGAGGGTTATGGTCCAGAGGAGAGATGCTGGGTGCCGTCCCGGGACATTTTGGACCGTTCGTTGATCGAGGACTTCCGTCGGCGACGAGGTAGGCCTCCTCCTGGGGCGCCTGGTGGCGCTCCTGGGAGGGGGGGTACTGTCGGGTCTCGGGTCTGATCACCTGTTCTTTGCTGTCTCTGTGTTCTGGTGTTGTGTGCGTGGCGTTGTTTTGACAGCTCGCCACGTGCGCATTGTCAGCGTGTTTGTTCCCCGCCCTCCTTGTTTCTCTGCTCGTTAGCTCATCTTGTTTCACACCAGGTTCTTGTTATCTCATTAGCTTCCCCTTTATAGCTCCCCGTGTTTCTCTGTCTTTTGTCAGACTGTTGTGTTTATTCCCACTGCTCTGACTGTCTTAGTTTGAATCGCTTAAATTACCTATGCTGTCTTGTCTCGTTCAGGCTCCAGTGCTCGTAGCTGCAAGTGTATTTTCTTGCACCTCTCTGTGTGTTCAGATTCCCGTGGACTCCCTTCGGCAACCGCCGTTCCTTGGTCTCTGCGGACTCGTTAGTGGATTGCTCAGCCTTTCGATCGGATTAGTGAGCTGCCCTGTCGGCTTCATCTCCTCTGCCGCTGTCACGGCTTGTTCCAGCCACTGTCATCCACCTTTCTGTGTGGTAGGAGATTCCACGTCCACACGGACTGTCCGCGGAAGCGCTCATCGCCTGATGATTATTTTCTGTTCAATAAAGCCTCTGTTTGTACCCGCATCTGAATCCAGCCTGATCCCTGACAGTCATCTCCAACGAGTGCTGTAGGGTTATTCGTGCCTGTTACATGACTTCTTGAGGCCTCTAAAATTGGTCACAGCCTTGCAAAGAACCAATAGTAATTTATCATTAGTATTATTACTAATTACTATTAATATTATTACTAACCCTAAAATTATTTTACCCTGAATTCCAGTAAGTCTGGAATTCATATAATTTAATACACTAAAGTAAATTCTGGTAGTAGCCTACTACTTCCATGACAATTCTATCATTTCTGCCAACAACTGTTTTACAAGCAAAATGTTTCAGGGTTTAATATTACAAGGTTGAAGGTCAGTGCAAAAAAGAGGTTCTCCATCTTCATTTTATGAATTTCTCTTGCACTTAAAAGAAAATAATTTAAAAATATATATAATTTTCACATCTAATAAATCTCCAATCTGAAGTGACATTAAATAGGTTTTGTGGGTTCAGTTTAAAGCCTTCGAACTAATACAGACACACAACACTGCTCATACAAACCTATACATACAGACCCATGAATACCCATGTGCACTCATATTATAAATCATGAGATCACTGGGTTACTTAAAGGCAGACAGTGGCTTTGAGAGTTTCACTATAAACATTTACTACAAACATCAAGGAGTTTACCACTGGTTACTCTTTTTAACCATACCAAAAAAATTTTAAGGCTGGTGCTATATCATGCTGTGCAGGCTATAATAAGAGTGCCACATTCAAAGTGAAACCACAGGCAAACTTTGGGGAACTTTGATGAAAAACACCTTGCACCTCTACTGCTGTATAATCAGGATCATCATATTATAGAATTACCCTTCACAATACAATACAAAAAAAACCTTCTGAAACATACAGTTAGGTCCATATATATTTGGACACAGGCACAATTTTTGTTATTTTAGCTGTTGACCAAAACATATTGAAGTTACAGTTATATAATGCATATTAGCTTTAAAGTGCACACTCTGAACTTTTATTTGAGGTTATACTCATCAAAATTGGAGGAAAGGTTAAGGAATTACAGCCCTTTAATATGTACCTCCCCCTTTTTCAAGGGACCAAAAGTAATTGGACAATTGACTCAAAAGGTTCACGGACAGTTGTGGGCCATTCCTTCATTATTTCTACATCAACTGAGCAGGTAAAAGGTCTGGAGTTGATTCTAAGTGTGGCATTTGCATTTGGAAGCTGTTGCTGTGAACCCACATCATGTGGTCAAAGGAGCTCTCCATGCAAGTGAAACAGACAATTGTTAGGCTTCAAAAACAAATCAAATCCATCAGAGAGATAGCAGAAACATTAGGAGTAGCCAAAACAACAGTTTGGTATATTCTGAGAAAAAAGGTGAGCTCAGCAACATAAAAAGGCCTGGATGTCCATGCAAGACAACAGAGGTGGATGATCTGAGGATCCTTTCTATGGTAAAGAAAAATCTTTCACAACATCCTGTGAAGTTAAGAACACTCTCCAGGAGGTAGGTGTGTCACTGGCAAAATCTACAAGACAAGAGCAATAACAGAGGGTTCACCACAAGGTGCAAACCATTCATAAGCCTCAGGAATAGAAAGGCCATATTAGACTTTGCCAAAAGAATAACTAAAAAAAAAAGCAAGATCACTTCTGGAAAAGCATTCTTTGGACGGATGAAATGAAGATCAACCTGTACCAGAATGAGAATAACCAGAATGAGAATAAGAAAAAAAGTATGGAGAAGGCTTAGAAAAGCTCATGATCCAAAGCACACAACATCATCTGTGAACCACGGTGGAGGCAGCGTGATGGCATGGGCATGCATGGTTTCCAGTGACACTGGTTCACTGGTGTTTATTGATGATGTGACAGAAGACAGAAGCAGCCGGATGAATTCTGAAGTGTATAGGGATATACTGTCTGCCCAGATTCAGCCAAATGCAGCAAAGTTGATTGGATGGTGCGTCATTGTACAAGTGGACAATGACCTAAAACATACAGCAAAAACAATTCAGGAGTTTTTGAAGGTAAAAAAAAAAAAGTGGAATATTCTGCAATGGCCAAGTCAATCACCTGATCTCAACCCAATCGAGCATGCATTTCACTTATTAAAGACAAAACTAAAGCCAAAAAGACCCACAAACAAACAACAACTGACGTCAGCTACAGTAAAGGCCTGGCAAAGCATCACAAAGGAGGAACCCCAGTCCTTGGTGATTTCCATGACTTCCAGGCTTAAGGCAGTCATTACCTGCAAAGGATTCTCAACAAAATATTAAAAATGAACATTTTATTTATGATTATATTTACACTGAACAAAATTATAAACGCAACACTTTTGTTTTTGCCCCCATTTTTCATGAGCTGAACTCAAAGATCTAAGACTTTTTCTATGTACACAAAAGGCCTATTTCTCTCAAATATTGTTCATAAATCTGTCTAAATCTGTGTTAGTGAGCACTTCTCCTTTGCCGAGATAATCCATCCACCTCACAGGTGTGGCATATCAAGATGCTGATTAGACAGCATGATTATTACACAAGTGTGCCACAGGCTGTCCACAATAAAAGGCCACTCTAAAATGTGCAGTTTTACTGTATTGGGGGGGGGGGTCCGGGGAGGTCCGAAAACCAGTCAGTATCTGGTGTGACCACCATTTGCCATCTCCTTCGCATAGAGTTGATCAGGTTGTTGATTGTGGCCTGTGGAATGTTGGTCCACTCCTCTTCAATGGCTGTGCGAAGTTGCTGGATATTGGCAGGAACTGGAACACGCTGTCGTATACGCCGATCCAGAGCATCCCAAACATGCTCAATGGGTGACATGTCCGGTGAGTACACCTGTGCAATAATCATGCTGTCTAATCAGCATCTTGATATGCCACACCTGTGAGGTGGATGGATTATCTCAGCAAAGGAGAAGTGCTCACTAACAGATTTAGACAGATTTGTGAACAATATTTGAGAGAAATAGGCCTTTTGTGTACATAGAAAAAGTCTTAGATCTTTGAGTTCAGCTCATGAAAAATAGGGGCAAAAACAAAAGTGTTGCGTTTATAATTTTGTTCAGTGTATTTGTCCAATTACATTTGAGCCCCTGAAAATAGTGGGGCTGTGTATAAAAATGGTTGCAATTCCTAAGAATTTTATGTTATTTTTGTTCAGCCCCTTGAATTAAAACAAAGTCTGCACTTCAGTTTCATCTTGATTGTTTCATTTTAATTTCATTCTGGTGGCATACAGAGCCAAAATTATGAAAATTGTCAGTGTCCAAATATATATGGAGCTAACTGTAACAGCCATCATACTTTCACAAAGTTTTGTTTAAGTCAAACGAACACATGCATGATTATATAAACATGCAGATTTAAAGTGTCGGTCATATCAAGAAGTAACTAATCTTTCGTCTTTAATATTGCATATTCAAAACAATTTGAACATTCTCTCATCTCACAGTGAATTTCCTATTTCCTTTTTAGAGACTATGCTTGTTTAAGCAAATGAGGCCAACTACATAATGCAAAGACATTAGACCTGATGAACAAAGATATTTAATAGATCTGATAAAAAAAAATTATGATAATTCAGACCACCAATGGTGTAAAAACTTTATGAACTCATGTGAACGACTGCATTTCACAATATTACATAGCTAGAATATTACATTCACACGATAAAAGACCCCAACCACAGGTAGAGTCATATCACCTCTACACCGCTGTTCCAGTGATGCTTTCTGATTGAAGGGGAAAGGACATAGGTCTTACAAAAATATACTGTGGATAGCATATAAATATACAATGAATGTGTTATATAGGAAACATCTTAAAGAACTGGTGTCTCCACTGATGTAAAGACTTCATTCAGTTTCTAATTGGCCTGTAGTGTTAAAATGTATATGCGTTTCAGCTTTTCAAACTGACCTCTAAGTTGACAAAATCTTTCAAAAGATTCAAATAGGAGGAGTAAAGGACAACACAAAGTATGTATTTGTAATGTCAGTCAAAATGGGAATAAACATTTTCAACAAAAGTACAGTCATTTGGTATCTAATTAGTCAGGCAAATAAAACAAAATTAACATTAAAGGAACAGTTTACCCAAAAATGAACATTTGCTGAATATTTACCCACCCTCAATCCAAGATGTGTTTGCTCCTTCATCAGAACAGATCTGGAGGAATTTAGCTTCACTCACTGACCAATCGTCATGACTCCAGTTCATCAGTAAACATCTTATGAAGCTGTTTGTTTGTAAGAAACAATTCCATCATTAATTATTTTTTAAATTCAAATGAGTCTACAGTTTATAAAATTGGTTTCCACGGTGAAAATGTCATCTTGTCTGAATCATAAAAGAAATATACACAGATCAAGCACTGTTTACAAATGAAGACAGGCTAAAACCATTCTAAACAAATATGTTGGAAGATTTTGATGTGAGAAGACAACAGGGGATGGACGTATTAACTGAAGGAAGCATTTTTAAGGATTATGCACTTGTTTTTGGCCACAAGCGATGGTTAAAGGTAAAATGCCTTGATGGACTTGTTTCTTACAAACATGCTTTTCACTCCACAAGACATGAATTGATCGACTGGAGTTATTTGGATTAGTGGATTGTTGTGATGTTTTTATCAGCTGCTTTAGCTATTCTAATGACACCTATTCACTGGGTGAATTCACATTCAGTTGCTGAGCAAGTGATGTAATGCTAAATTTATCCTACATCTTGGGGTGAGTACATTTTAATTTTGGGTGAACTATTCCTTTAATAAAAACACTTTCACTACAAATATTTTTTTTTTAATTAAAAAAAAAAACTTTTTTGATGCCATTGGATTGTTCTTAATTATAAAATTTTATACAGACATATTTTTGTATAGGTTATATACTTGTTGCTACAGCTAAACCTCCTAGTAGATTAATGAGATTAATGTATGCATACAAACATAAAACAGATATAATTATTATTATAATGCACAGATATGTAGTTCTTTGAAACAATATTTGACAATAGTGTTGAGCTGTATTCTTCCAGCAAAGAAGGGAGCAAAGCTTTGGGCAATACATTTCCTCCTAAGCAAAGTGAACCCACAAAATGTATGAATATATGAGGGTACTTGCTTCCTTTCAGGTAACCAGCTGTAAATACTGAAAATACAAAGTGGTGATGAATAACTAAGTAATTGTAGTGTGAATGTCCAAATAATATTTCAAATCCACTGTAAACCGTACAACAAGTTGTGGCTGATACATCAGATCCAGTAATGGTAATCTTTGTTGACCTCTTCATTTGTGTTCTTGTGGGTTAAAATTCACTCATCTGATTCATACCTGAGGAGGGAATATGATGCAACAAATTCATAAATATATTTAATTTAAATCAAAGGCAGTTTCTCACAACAGTTCAGTGATAGTCATAACAGAGAAACTGTACCTTTGTAATCTCTTTCTCAGATCTTTAATCTGTTCATTCTTTTTAGTGAGAATCTCCTTCATGTTGCGGTAAGCAGCCGTCTGCTGAAATTTCTTCTCCAGTTCCTTAATGGGTAAATAAACATAATATGATTCATCAAACACATCAACCTTCACTTATATATTTATAAACATATACATTCATAAACAATAAATATGAACAATAATAATTACTGTTATTAATAATACTTTGATTAATCAAGTAAATAAATGATTTGAAATAATGAATCGAATAGGTCTGTAAACGAGACTTCAACAGTGTTTTTATAGGTTAAAGTTGACTTTCATATGTGGAAATAAACTGAATATGTATCTGTTTTTTGCAATGTGATTTCAGTGTGAACAATCAGAAATTCAGATTAGTGTCTGATAAGTGCTACAGTGCTGAATAAGTGTACCTTCTCAGCAAGAGAAAGTTGCTCCTGGACACGGAGCAGGTCATGTTTGGCAGATACCAGGCAGTCCTGCAGGTCTTTCTGAGAAGCAACGTTGGCATTCAGGGTCTTTTCAAAGTCAGCCTGCATTGCTGCAACTGTGCCTTCCAGATTTGTTATCTCCTGAGCATGTATTGCAGACTATTAAAGAAAGTGCCTGTAAATATTTTGTCATTATACTGCTGTGTGTACAATTTACAAAAAAATAAATAAATAAAATTAAATTTACAGGCATATATCATACTGTACACTTTGCAATAATATTAAAACAGCACATACCACAGAGTTTCCATGAAGCCAAACAGAAAGTTATATAAAAAAAGAGGTGAGAAAAAAACAAACAAACAAACTCATAAACAACAAAAGGTAAGTCATATTACCAACAGTCTAAAATTGCCAGTTTGGCTCAGTCAGTGATATACAGTATTTAAAGCCCAAAGTATACTCCGGCAGTCCGTGTTCCACATTTTCATCACCAGAAGTGTCTGCGGACATCCGCACACATTGTCCACATGCAGCCCAATTTTGATGTCTGTGCAGACGATCTGCATACAACAGCGCAGACGCGAGGTGAATGTTGAGACCAAACGAGTCCACTAAGTGGTACTAAGCGTGTGTCGAACTTGTTCATCCGTGGTTGAGTATACTTTAAAATCTGCGTGGACACAGCTACAGCTGTGCACGAGACAGAGCGGAACACGGAAAAACAAGTATACCTGGGCCTTTATACCTGTTGATCTCCTTGGCTCTTCTGAAGGTCTTTCAAGGCTCTCTCCGCTTTTGACTTGTCATCCAGAGCACTCATGGCCTACAATACAACAGTTATAAAGGCAACACACAAAATAATGTACAATAAAAGGGCCCCTAAATCTATTTAAACACTGTCAAAATTAAAAATGTCTTAATGTTATTGCATTAGATACAAAATATCAAATTTAAATTTCTTAAATTCCTTTTATTTAAAGAAACGTACCACAACTTTTAAAGTTTTTAAACGTAAGCACACTTGAAATACTAAAATATTTTTAAAAAATACATATCTGCTGGTTTTTAATAAATTTAAAAAAAACACGTTTCAGGGACCACAGTATATATAAAGTTTACCAATTTAGTACAGACATTCTTAGTTTTTACAATTTTTAGTTAAACATTATTATTAATATTATTATTATCACCATTTCTTCACCTGAGATTCCAAAGTTCTGAGTCTAGCTTTCAGTTTGTCATTGTCCTCTTGTAGTCTGGAAATCTCCTAAAAAAGAAAGTAAAAAAAGAACTTCTTTATATACAGAACCTGTGTACATATTTTATTTGTTCAAAAAATAAATAAATAAAAATAATAATAATAAATTAAAAAAATAATAATAATACCTTCTGTAGTAGTTCAGACACACCTCCTTCATTCAGTGGTGCTAATTTTGGCTTACTAGACTCCTGATTTACCTAAAAGCAAATAAAATAGATGCTTAATGTAGTTCACCATGAACAGACATTGTACTGTCATATAGTACTGTCATTTTTATGAAAAACATATAAAATAAAAATTCGAGTGTTGTGGTTTATTAGCTTTGAAGCCATTAATATTGCTCATCTAAGGTACTTCTAAAAAATTGAGAGAAAATCAGGAGTAAGTGCAGAGGCCTTGTGCGTGCTGTGGGAACTTGATGCTTACTGTAGTTCTAGACTAAATATGAACATGTATTTACAGAATGACATATTCAGTATTCCTCAAAATGAATAAAACCAGTCAAATGCAAACTCAGAATATTATAGAAACCTGCAATAATTAAATGTTAAATAAGACAAAGACATTTATATATTTAATCCCATTTTATTAACCAATGGCTTTGCTATTGACTTTCAATGATCCAATTCAACCATACTAAGCAAAAATGACACATTTGTGTTTATTATTTATTATGACACATTTTTGTTATTGCTGAATAGTGTTGAACTTTCTTCTCCTGTATAATATTCTTCATGCAATTTGTTTGAGCTGTACAGACATGAATTTACATTTCTTTCAGCTTGGGGCATATTAATTTCACTTTTGTTGTGAAAAGAGCTTTTACATTTGTAAAAGAAGAACTTTTATATATTAAAATCAAACAAGCAAGCCCTTCCCAGTAACACAATTAGTTACTTTTGCGGCTTTTTTAAAAGTAACTTTCCCCAACACTGGCCATGACAGTCTAGAAGGACAAAATATGTGTTTCACACATTAACCTGAAAAATGTGTGAATTCTGTGCAGGCTGCAGATGTCATATATAATATGCTACAAAAATAATTGACTACACCTATCAGAGACTAATGTGTCATGTCAAGACCTGCAATGAGCTCACCTTGCTGTTTGCTTTGAAATCAGTCTTCTCAAACTCAGCTACTTGCTCCAGTAAATCTCTAATAGGATAAGAAAAAAAAAAAAACAGGGAATGAGAGAAATGTAAGGATTCGTTATGAATTTGGCACAACAGATGATTATAGATCATCTAATTACAGATAACCTAATAATAAATAGTTATAATTAACTTTAAAGGAGTCAAACCATAAGGATACACACTTCTCCTATCTTATAGTTTATATATATAAGGAAGGATAAGTGTGTATGATCTGTATATTTACATGTATACGTATATGTATAGCATTTAGACATTTAGCAGAATATCCAAGCTGCCCTTTTCCATACATTCAATCCAAGTGAATGGGGACAGGGACTTTCAAGCTTCAGAAATGTTAAAAAAATAAATAAAAATAAAAAAACTATCATTGATATCACTGATACACACTTCTCCTATCTTATAGTTTATATATATACATATAAGGAAGGATAAGTGTGTATGATCTGTATATTTACATGTATACGTATATGTATAGCATTTAGACATTTAGCAGAATATCCAAGCTGCCCTTTTCCATACATTCAATCCAAGTGAATGGGGACAGGGACTTTCAAGCTTCAGAAATGTTAAAAAAAAAAAAAAAAAAAAAAACTATCATTGATATCACTGATAAAATAATGAAAGGCCTTAGTAAATCACAATAACTTAAATATACCAAACAGATACACAGTTTTTACAGCTTTTTTGTTTGTACTCTCCTTAATGGTGCTTATATAGATATCTAATTCCTTAAGTACCACAGAAAAAATAGGTTTCTGATTGCTGAATTTACAACGATGAATATGAAACTTAAGTATAATCAAGAGATTAATTATGTAAGCCTCATTTTCAAACTTCTTGTCATAGTTCAAAAAACCAAATATTACATGTTCATATAGTAAAAGAAAGTTGCACCACACTTTGTCATTTATAAATCTAAAAACCTCCCACCATAACCCCTTCGTATATTGACAATGCCAGAAAATATGAGGTACCGTTTCAGGGTGTCGTGAACAGAATGAACAATTTACGTCTATATCTTCAATAAATCTGGTTAAAAAATGCTTAGCAGGGTAATATTTATGCAGTATCTTAAATGAAATTTCTTTAATTTTATTTGTAATGAGATTAGTATTATTATTAATATAATTAATTATATATAATTAATATTATTATTAGGTAATACCCAAACTTTCCTCCAATTAATATTTCTGATAAACTCAGACCAACAGAAAATAGCACTTGGCTTACTAACAATTTCTTTTTGAAACAATAAACGTATAGCCTTATTATTTTTTTTGCTAGATGAAAAACAAATTCTGCCAGAGAAAGTATCAGCAGGGTGAGGTAAAGAAGCATGTTTACAGTATGAAATACCGCTACATAAAGACACGATACTAGAAGAGATAGCTCCAATTACAGAGGCATTACAGGGGTTACAGGGAAATTAAAATATGAAAGAAATTCATTATAAGTCATTAAATACCCCTGAGAATTCAACAACTGTTCTACCAAAAGAATCTCTTTATCAAACCAGGTTTTCATAAATATACTCTTGTGTTTATACAGAATATTACAATTATTCCAGACATAATACTGGTGTGGAGAAAAATTGTGCTTGTAAATTAACTTCCACTCCAAAAGTACTTGTCTGTGAAAAGCTGACAATTTAACAGCCAGTTTTTCAATTTTGTAATCACACATTAACAAAAATGAGAGACCACCAAGTTGGTCAAAAACAGTACTAGATGCTGAATTCCACACAGAAGAAGGGTTTTTCAAGAAATACTTTAACCAGTTAATTTTGAAAGTGTTAAGACTGAAAAATCTAAATTAATCAAGACCAACATTCTTATATGAATTAAATATCAAAGATTTTTTATTATACTGCAAACGGTTTTCCCACAGAAAATTTAACATTGTTTGATCAATTATCTTATTTATTTTACTATCTGAATGAATTGAGGAAGCAACATATAGTCGTGGCCAAAAATATCAGCACCCTTGGTAAATATGGTTAAAGAAGGCTATGAAAATTAATCTGCATTGTTAATCCTTTTGATCTTTTATTTAAAAAATTCACAAAAATCTAACCTTTCATTGGATAATAAGAATTTAAAATGGGCTACAGCGGGCTTTTAAGTCATTACCAGCTTGCATCAGTTGCATTATAGTAGGCTATGCACATGTACTCTAAAAAAATCATGGTTATTTTATTTTAAACATTTATTTAAACATTTTTATTTAGTGTTTGGGTAGTTTTTGTGTAACCCAGCTCCTGGGACAGGACAGTCGCAACAACCTGGTTGTAATGAGCACAAATATTTTGCATCCTCTTCAGGTAAGAGTAGTTCTCAGTGCTGCTGACTTGCATTTCTTTGGAAAAATGTAGGTTTGTGTATGTTTTTTTAATCTATAAAACAGCTTCTTTGCTGTAAATCATTTTATTTCATGCAAAGCAAATTAAAGGGAAGCGATGTCAGTCACCTAAATGATCTGCATGGGTCTTTTTGCAACAATTAAATGTTTTTTGGGGGTTTTTTTTACTTCTAAAATGCTTGTTAAACGAGTTTGCTCGTTGTTAAACGAGTTTTTTACTGTTTAAACAGTAAAATATGTTGTATTAAGAACTGTATTTAACGAAAATAAAGGCATTTAGGCAAAGAAATAAAGAAATGTCAAAATAAATGAAAAACTAAAATGAAACAGTTATTGAAAACCTAACTAAAATAAAGTAATAATTATAAAAAAATAAATGTGACCCGTGCTGGCAAAATTTCAAAAATAAGTTATTTTTATTTTCACATTCTCCATTAAAATAACTTCAAAAATGATAAACAGTATGACTTGTTGGAATCGGACAAAAAAAACGACTGGGCTATAGCCGTTTGAAGGCAATAGAGGCAGTAGATCTGATTTCAAGAAAAATGGACTCAAAGATTCCAAAGCAAAATCACCAAGCAACGTTGCATATTTTCCTCCAGTTCTTTTCTTAATAATAATTACTACATTATTAATCACAATATAGCTATTTTTTATTTTATCTTTGTTATTAAAAATAAGAACGAAGATGCAAATAAACAGTAGTTTAATCAAGAGCAGCGAGTGATTCCATATTTTCTTTTAATGTATGATTAACATTGAGACAGATCTATATTAAAAGTGCAATAGGTGATTGTCTTCAGAAACATTTTTTGTTATGCTGGTTGAAAGTCTATTCACATCCCGATAGCAATCATTAAGTTAAGTGGTCTAAATGTATTTATCTGTATTAATATATTCTGTGGAAGGGGTAGGACCAAGAAATGTTCGTCCAATCAAAACGCTTGGTCCGAGCGTTTTAATTGTCTTTCCTACCTGCCTGTCAACGTATGTATTTGCATACCTCTGCGCACCCTGTTCGCGCAGACAGGATACGTCATCAGCGCGTTCACACACGCTGTGCAGACAGAGCGAGAATGGCAGGCAAACATCAACAACCCCGATCTTCCTTCCTGGTATTGTAGTACTTTTACTAACTGTGCTGTAAAGTTTTCTCACCAGTGAATGACACATGATGTAGCCCAGCGGTTCCCAATTCCAGTCCTTGTGCCCCCTGCTCTGCATATTTTGCATGTCTCGCTTAGTTAACACACCTGAATCAGATAACCAGCTCGTTAGAAGAGAGCTACGTGCATGAACTGTGTTCCGATTGACATGCTCCCTACACAGTGTTCATTGCTCCCTACTCCCTGAGCAGGGAAAATCCGTTGAAGTTTATTTCACTTCGGAACATTCACTCACAGATCTGCGCTGTGCAGCGTCTTCACACACAGACAAAACTTACTAGAGAAGTGTGAAGTGTGACATAATCTACCTCTGTAAATAAATACAATTTAAATTCACATCTTGCACACTTTAATGCCCTTTGTATGGAACATATACGCTCGCTTTGAACTGGAATCATGGCGGAATATCTGGTGATGTCCACTTTGCAGGGCACTTATGACTTATGGTTGAATAGAACAAACATCGGATGTGATAAGATATACATATGAAATGTGCAGAGCAGGGAGTGCGCGAGGACTGTAATTGGGAACCGTTGATGTAGCCAATTGTAGTAATTTAATGTTGTCTCTGGTATTCTGCATTTTGAGCGTATGTGCATTCAGGGGGCGTGGCTTTTCTTGTGCGCACGCGAAAGTTTCTTGTGAGCATGCCATAGTTTCTCGTGCGCACGCCATAGTTTCTCGTTCTCACGCAAAACGTTTCTCATGCGAACGTGAAAGTCTTCATTTTTTGCACATGTCCCTTTAGGGGCTCCGTAATAAAGTGCAGTCAATCGATTAAAAAAAATAGCTAATTAATCGCACTTTTTTTTTTCTGAAATCCGCATCGGATTAAATGTTTAATTTTACTTCTAAAGTGCTTGTTAAACCAGTTTAAATGAAATATTGTATACATGTTTAAACAGTAAAATATGTTCTATTAGGAACTGCATTTCACGAAAATAAAGGCATTTAGGCAAAGAAAGAAAGAATGAAAGAAAGAAAAATGTCAAAGAAATGTCAAAGAAATAAAAAATGAAAATGAAACGAAACTAACAGCAGTTATTGAAAACCTAACTGAAGTAAAGTAATAATTATCAAAAATAAATAATCGCTTTTGATTATATACATATTTAACTGGCTTTTAAAGTTTTATGTGGGACAACAGGCTATTGCCATATTGAAACCCAAAATTTGAGCTTTTATACTGTAGCAACTAATCGCTTCTAGACCTCAAAATGCGTTTTAAATGTCAGAATCAGAAAGAGCTTTATTGTCAAGTGTGTTTACACACACAAAAACACAAGAAATTCATCTTGGTGACAGGAGCATCCAGTGGAGAAAGTACAGACAGAGTGCAGACATGCATATAATTTAAAGTAATAGAATGAAATATAAGGCTAATAATAAACAGAATAGACAATACATTAAAAAATAATAACTATATGGTAATAAAATATAGATAAAATAGAATTATGAATGTGCAAATGTTTTAGGAGGTTATGTACAAAATATAGAGAAAATAGAAATAATTATGACTGTGCAAATTTTACAGATGAAAAGTTTTGAGAAGTTATGTACAGATGTACAATCCTGAGATGTTAGGCTATGTATTGTTCAGGTGGAATATAGCCTGAGGGAAAAAGCTGTTCTTATGCTGTTCAGTGATGATTTATCTGTGTCCAAATGCAAGAACAGAAACAATGTTTTTTGTACTGAAGGCCAAAATAGATCTCAATTAGGCTAATTCATGCGCATGCATGCTCTTGTTTTCTTCTTTGTAAGATGGCAGAAGAGACGCAACCGGAAACTGTAACGCATGAGCTTGTAAAAAGTTTCTCGTGCGCACGCGAAAAGTTTCTCGTGAGCACGCGAAACGTTTCTCGTGCGCACGAGATAGTTTCTCGTTCTCACGTGAAACGTTTCTCGTGCGCACGCGAAAGTCTTCTTTTTTTTTTTTTTTGCAAATATCCCTTTAGGGGCTCCGTAGTCTTACACTCCAGTTAAAAAAAAAAATATTAAAAAAAAAAAAAAAATTAAGTTATGAATACTTTTGAACATTGTGTAGCACCTGCAGCTCTACATGTCCTTCAAAATGACCTCAACATGAGAAAATTTGTATTTTTTAAACAGCCTGTTTAATTCTAAGGCACAGAGGGAGGAAAATAGTCATAAAAAAAAACAATTTTATGACTGTTTTAGCTCAGAATTAAACTACTGACTTTTTAGTGGGCAGTAGGGAAATACAAAGTAATGGGGGAAAAAGTGTAAGACTATTCTAAATGCAGAACAAAGTTTATACATATCTCAAAGCTACAGAAAAGACACTTCAATGACAAAGGCAGTTGGACCTGCTCGGACTCTCGGTTGTAGGTGGAGTCAAAGAAGGGACAGAGAGTAACAGCCTCTAAAAACACATACATGTCAGTTACACTGTTCTAAAAGGAAAAATAAAGCCCCTCCTTCTCCTTGTGAAAACAGTTTGTGGTAGGCAAACATTTAGCTGTGTACACAGTCTGTGAAGATTGCGGTGTACACATAGGATGTGCAAATATGGGTGTTTTCCCTCTGTGTGAGGCCCATCCCTGATGTATCAAGGAGGGAGGATCATACACAAACACATACAGCTGTTTACGTATTTAAAAGAGATAAAACACACTCAAACACGAACATACTGCACAAGCAACATATTACAGAACACAGTTTTTATGTGTAAATGCTACTTAGTTCTCAGATCTTTGTCTGTAATTTTTACTGTAGTCCATTTGACAAGTCTTCAAAAGTTATGTTTTATGACTTTGTGTGAGGAGAAAAGTGAAGGAGGAGAAAAACATGGTTTCAATCAAGATGAAGGTAATGTTGACAGACTTCATGTTTAGGTGAACTGTCCCTTTAAGCTGTGGTTCTCAATATTTTTGACTTGACCCCAACATTTTGCTGAGGCACACTAGTGGAATTAGACTGGTCTCAATAATAATTCACACAAAAGATAAGACACACGCACACACATGCACCTCCAAATTCACATGAAACCTAATTCACATGCACAAAAAAACAATTTTCGTGCACAAAAATTATTTCACCAGTTCGCCTGCCCATCCAGTTCTGTTAATGGTAAACAAACTTGGCTTGCTGTCCTCAATGGAGGCTTGAACCCGAGGCTCGGCTTGAGCTCTGAGTTCAACCACCCATTGCGGTACAACCTAGAAGGAGAATAACAGAAATAAAGGAGAAGATGGGGAGGTGTAGGGATGCCGGAAGAATTGACACTGGGACGGTGCAATGAGTGCTGCTTATATAGGCTCGTAATGATGATTGTCAGGACTGAATGATTAGGCTCCTCCCGAAACTACGTTTGGAACTTCATACTTTTTATACATTTATTATATAGATTAGATGTCCTAGGCTGATGTTACGTGGTATTCTCAAATGTCTTCATCATCAACAAAGTGATGAGCTTGCTTTGAGTGAAAGTATGACTTTCAGTTGACCTTTCAGCATGAGGCCCGACCAGAGCGGTGGAAAGGATGTAGCTTTGACAATGGAGTGGATGCATGGGTCACATTTACTGACAGATCCTGCCTCACAGATTTAACCTCTTGAGAGAAATAAAGCATTCTGCCTCCAATTCTAAGCTCTTCCAAAAGTATTGTAATTCAGTCCAGTGATTAGCACAATGAGTTATGAATATAGACAATTACTACACTACAACTTTGTTATAGGTCAGTTTATGATGTACAGGTTTTTGCATTCAGTGACTGCATGGTAGCAACTTTTGGAATGATTTATTAATCAGTACCCCAACAGTATGTATTCTTTGTTATCAGACTAGCACTAGATGTCTTTGTGAATAAGTAGGGTACTGAAGTGCCTCAATGACATCTTCTCTCATCTTCTGTGCTTCTGTTTCTCTCCTCCACCAGTAACATTCCAGTTCTTGTTCATCAGTATGCAGTTTCCAAGCTGAATCTCTTCAATGAACTTCCTCCATTCCTGGTTCATGCCACAAAAAAATAAGCTACACCTTGAGGTTCAACAAACTCTTACTAGCCAAAAGCCAGTCTACAGTGGCACCTAGAAACTTTTACAACCCAATAGACCAAGTACGTTCTACCATCATTTCCACCATTAATGCTTATAAAATCCAGTCAAAATTCTATTTCTGAGCTTTTCACATTTTGTAGATATTCCACATTAGTATGCATTTTGAAGTAGAGTTTTGCCTAAATACTTCTGATATCAATCTACAAAATCTACTACCGGCAGATTCATATCAAAAACTTTCTGTCTGAAAGCTGAACCCACCCCTTGAAAATAGTTACGCAATTTTCAAAAAATAAATCGAAATAAATCGAATTTTTGACTTAGCTATGCAAGTGTCTTATATCACTCCACAGCCTTTTTCATGTCACACAATAAAATACATTCAACTCAAATAAAATGTATGTTTTTAATTTGCAAGTAGCCGTTTAATGGGGTATATTTTACATTATTACACTTAAACTAAAAAGACTACCTACTAAATAAGCTTTGACTGACACAATTTGCATTGTTAAAAGCGCTATACAAATAATAGTGACTTGACTAAATAAATAAATATACACAAAATATAGACTATTTTTATAATGTAAGAAGCAACAGATTGTTTGTTTGTTAATAGTTTAACCCCATGCCAGCTACCATCATATTCATGGCAAGAAAAGAAAGAAAAAAGAAAGAAAGAAAAAAATGATAGATATAGACTGTATATAGGTTTTTAAAAAGAAGTAAGCGTTATTTAGTTATTTTGCATGTAAGAGTTATTTAGCATGTTATGCTCCTGTTTATTTGTATTACTAGATGGTTTGTTTCTTGCATTAAAGTTGCTATGAAACAGAAATATCACCAAATCTTCTCTTCCGTATTGTGATGGATATCCAATTGTAATGGATTATTGGAAAAGAAAAATGAAGAATGCAAGCTTGCAAAGGTGGGATTTAAGCAAACTAAATAACTGGAGAAGTCTCACATACGTCACCAGATAGAAGTCTGTCATTTTCACTGTAAGGTCCAGTACTGAAATTTTGATTAAGCTTTATAAGGCCAATTAAAAAATAAAATTAAATTAAATAACATATGCACAAATTAATTGTTCACAATAACATTTAGATGCACTTAGAAAACAGATACGGTGATTTTTTATTTAATGCTTAATTTAAAGCATTTGAGTTTTCATTGTTCTTGATGTAAACATACTTTAAATATTTAACTCTTAACCATTTAACCTCTTCCATCTCCTCACCTGTTTTCTAGCTCAGAAATGTCTGTTTGCAATCTTAGGTAGAATTTCTCTGCCTGGGAAAAGAGTTGTCGCAGGAGCAGCACATTAGTGTGAGCTGTGTTTATGAGTTCCATCTCCACTTCTCCACGCACCAGCACCTGCAGCCCGTCCAGCATGTCAGATACCTCATCCACCGTATATGTCTCCTCCATGAGCCTTTAATATGGATGTAGAGAGGGAAAAAAAAAAGTCAGAAAGGAACATTTGAAAACAGTACCTAAAAGAGAGTTACTGCTAATACATAAGTGACATAGGCTGCAGTCCCTCACCTACTGTCTTTCAGGTCTTGGAAGCAGGAGTCAACTGTCTTTAGTCTCAGTGCCCGTTTAGAGCGGGCAAAGCGCATGTAGTTTATCACCTCATTCTGATGATGCTCATTAAACCCAAAATCAGCCTGTAGGTAAAGGCAAAGAATATTACATTTAATGGCAATCTAGGCTTTAAAGACAAATTTTGTAGCAAAAAATATACTACAGAGAAACAGCGCCTCCTTCTGGTTACATGACACTTTAACACCAATCTACTGTACTGAGAACTATAAGAATTTCATTGTAAAGTTCACACTAGAACTTTGAAGCTGACTTTCATGTCTGGTTTAAAGATGTTAAACAAAGTTATATGTATACAGTTAAATAACCTTACATCAAACACTCAAATTCATGTGTGTTCATGTGATAGGAATTATGTGAATTTTCCAATTCATGCAGTCATTTTAAGAACAGAAAATAGTTAGTTATTATTTATTATATGGTTATAGTTTTATAGTTGTTATTATTATTATTATTATTAGTTATTATTGTCTATATGGCGTATCTTATTCATGCAGTGTTTAATTAAAACGAATTAAAACTAAAATTAATTAAAACTTTAACGGTTTAATTATATCAATAATGATAGTATATGGGAGTGATTACTGTTTGATCTGCAAAAAAATTATGATGATTTTATAATTATGATGATGAAATTATAATGATTTGATATTGCTTGTGGCAATTTTTAATGAATCAACAAATACAATATAACAGAACATCAAAAAAAAAATGTAACATACAACAAAGAACAATGATAATAATAATAATAGAATATCAAGTAAACAACTGAATAAATAGATATATAATGGTATTGATGGCCTGACAACTTTACAACCAGACGTCATCTTACAGATCTAGCTAGTCTTCCGTTAACGTCCCGTCTTTAAATTGCTTATTTTAGAGATCAGATCAGTTTATTGCTCAGAAATAAAACGTAGTTGAATAAACTGGTAAAATATAGCCACACGCATGATTTGTTGTCTAATTTTCCTCCAGCTAATGTTAGCTGGCTAAGCTACTTACCATTACAGCAGTGTGATGCAGAAGAGTTTTAACGTGGCAAGAAGAAAAATAAACGTCACCAGAATTAAATATAGAGCGTTAACATAAGGTTCGAATATCAAAAGGCACTGCCATGAAAATAGACTGGGAATGATGTGAAGGAATGAAAGATTTGGAATGAACGTTAGCGAGAAAAGCCTTGTTGTGCTTCTGGGTTGCGTTTGGAAACAGAACAGCGTCACTCCGTTACTAACGACAATAGAAACAGAACGCATGCCCAGTAGTTTTTCTTCTTCCTCCTCCTCTTCTTCTTCTTCTTCGTCTGGTGTTTTATGGCGGCCTAGCAAACCAACGAAAAAGGTGCATTACCGCCACCTACTGATCTGGAGTGTGGAGTGTACATAGATTTGGAAGAAGAAATACAAAAGGAAAAAAATAAATAAATAAAACACCTAGACTCTATCTATTGTTCCTGTGTTTTTCAGGTATTTAAATAATATTTCATGTACTCTTGATTGCCTTGACCCGTTTCCTAACAATACTTTTAAAGAAATATTATCAACCCCCAACCTTCCTAATTCTTGTATTAATTGAAATCTCTCCCTTTCATATGCAGAACACTCAAAAAGAATATGCATCACTGTTTCTAATTCTCCACATTTGTCACACTTTCCCGATTCATGCTTACCTATTTTATAAAGAATATGGTTTAATGCTGTATGTCCAATTCTTAGTCTTGAAATAATGACATCTTTCTTCCTATTTCCATATCTTTTTCTCTCATTTCCAACATACTCCTGAATCTGAAAAAGATGTCTTCCTTTAGACCTACTATTCCATAACTTTTGCCATTTCTTACTTACTTCAAATAATATCACTCTCTTGAATTCAGTTTTACTTAAAGCTAACTTAATTTCTATTTGTTTCTTCTTCTTCTTCTTCTTCTTTTATTGGCAACCGCACTTAACAGTGCATTACTGCCATCATCAGGTAGCTTGGATCAGAAACATTTCCTATATCTCTTAACATTTATAGACCATAAAAAAATCCCCCAATTCCCTTTAACTCCCGATTCCCACTGTATCCTTATTTCTTTATTTCCTTATATCCTTTCCCCTCTACCCACACTATATCTTACCCGTATCTTCTACCTCTATATATATATACTTATCCTACATTCTCTTCATTAAACCTGTATTATTCAGAAACTGAAACACATTAACTGTAAAGCTGATATAAAGCCACCCAGCTTTATAGCAAGCCGATGTAAAGCTGCTTTGACACAATTTGCATTGTTAAAAGCGCTATACAAATAATATTGACTTGACTTGACTAACCGTACTATTTCCTATATCTGAGTCTTATATATTTTTTAATGTTAACTCTTTCCCTTCATTCTTCCATACTACTTATCTTAGCACGTCTCTTTCTTCATCATAACCCTTACAATTAATAATCACGTTCTACAGTTTCACTCTGTCCACATTTCTCACACAATCCCGTTGGATGTTTAGATATTAAATGTAATGTTTTATTCAAACCTGTATGCCCCATTCTCTTGTAATTATACTTTCCTCCCTCCTATTTCTCCCACTTTTTCTACCTTTTCCCACTTTCTTTTGTATTGCATATATTATAAATGTCTCCCTTTATTCTCATTGTCCCAATACTGTTGCCACTTTTTAATCACTTTCTCTTTTATTACTGATTTTATTTCTCTTATACTATGTGGTAGCTCAATTTCTACCATTTCATCTTCTGCTTGCTTAGCTAATTTATCTGCTTCTTCATTTCCTTTAATTCTCACATGGGCTGGAACCCACATAAACTGTACTTCTATTCTACTTTGCTTTAACTCAAAGAGATTTTGAAGGATTTCCATGATTAAATCTGGCCTTGATTCTGACTTTTGGTTATCAATACTGACTACTGAATATGAATCTGAACATATGACCGCATTTTGTATTTTTCTTTCCTTAGATGTACTGCTAGCAGAATAGCCATCAGTTCACCTGTATATACTAACAGTTGATCACTTATTCTAGCTTTTTTCTTCATCAGTAACTTTGGCACATTGACTGCCACTCATATTCTCCCTCCTTTTTTGGAGGCATCCGTGTATATACGTATATTATCATCATATATAAGCCTTAAATACTCCTTTGCTCTCATTACTTCCATCTCATTACTTCCTTCTCTCTGTCTTATCTTCAGTAATGTTAAATCTACTACTGGCTGAGGAAGAATCCATAAAGGGTTATGCAGATACATTACTCTTGGTATACATCTATAATTGTTTATCCCCATCTCTTTAATATCTTCTTCTAAAACCCATCCAAAACTCTTATGTTTATTCATACCTTGTTCCCAGCATATTCCTAGTATTTTCTTTGTTGGATGTACCTCATCCTGACTCTTAAATGTGCCATAGAATGCATTGATACAATATTTTAAATCGTTCTCTGATATCTACATAGAAGGTATGTGGCTTAGGTAAGGGCAAAAAATCTCCAGAAATGGCTTTACATGTCCATTTACAACCCCTAGGATTTCTTCCTAGAATGAAATGGTCTGTTATTACCTTATTTGGAAGGGTCATGAATAATAATGTTGAGCTCTGCTCTGATTGGCTGTTTCACAGTGCTGCTCATTTCAGTAGCTCACACAGCAGGAAGGAAACACAGGGAAAATATATACACTCCTGAACAAAATCTTAAGACCGGGCGAAACATTACAAGTATTCGCATTTTGCGCTGTTGGATCGTAACCAGGTTGTAAGTACTGCTTCAAAATGCCAAAAGAAGTAACATGAGCAAGAGACAAAAAGTAGAGAATAGGCAATGTATTGAAAGTTTAAGACCATAGCCTTAAAAAGTTAAAATCTGCCCAAAAATATGGCTTTCGTGTCATTGTCCTTCAGGCAGTCACACTGTCATGACCTCCTGATGGCAAAGGCAAAAAGGCTTTCTGTCTTTGAACGTGGCAGGATGGTTGAGCAGCACAACCAAGGACGAGTGCAATGCACCATCATTGCCGAGGTTGTATGCAGTAAGACAGTCATTTTACATTTCTTAAAAGATCCTGAGAGTTATGGGACAAAAAAGTCAAGTGTTAGACCCAAAAAAATCTTCACCTGCACTGAGCTGGAGGATCTGACGGGCTGTCCGTGAAGACACAGGCCGATCCTCGACCCAAATTAAGGCCCTTACTGATGCTGACTGCAGCCCAATAACCATAAGACGGCATCTGCGAGAGAAGGGCTTCAAGAACAAAAACCGTCTTCAAATGCCACGTCTTCTCCCATGCCACAAACTTGCCAGTTTGGAATTTGCAAGGGAGCACCAAACATGTGACATTGAAAGGTGGAAGAAAGTTTTATTCTCTGACGAGAAAAAATTAACCTGGACGGTCCTGATGACTTACAACTTTACTGGCATGACAAGGAGATCCCACTGGAGATGTTTTTTTCACAGTGGAGGAGGCTCCATCATGATCTGGGGTGCTTTTGCCTTCAATGGGAAAATGGAGCTTCAGGTTGTCCAGGGGCATCAAACAGTGGCTGACTATGTGGATATGTTGCAGCGGGCATCCCTCTTGACTAAGGGCCCTTGTCTGTGTGGTAATGACTGGGTCTTTCTACAGAACAACGCTGCAGTTCACAACAACTGCCTGATGAAAGACCTCTTCCAGGAGAATAACGTCGCTCTTTTGGACCATCCTGAGTGTTTCACTGATCTTTTTTGGGTCTACCACTTGACTTTTTTCTGCTTTCAAATGCATGATCGCTTTTTAGTTTCACTTTCACTTTCGAGATTCGTGATCGCACGTACTCTGTTTATACTATGGAGTGGCAGTACTTATCACACATTTTACAAGATAAGATGCTTGTCAGTGGTGCTCAGGATCTGTAAATCATTCGCCATCATTCTCAGTCATCTCTCCTTACTCTGTTTATGTGGTAAGTGAAATCTTATGTACTGTAATGTAACAGGCTACCACTACCAAGGAGCTAACCATGTCCTTTCAGTGGCTCGCGTTAATTTATTAGAATGTGTTATTTGCTTTCCGTGCCTTTCTGAATACAGACACCACTCCATCCCTGCACATCACATCCCCTGCACAGCCTGGAACATAACATTTATTTCCATGATCTGCCACTTTCACTGTTGTCCTCGCTTGTTTCTTCACAATACCTGCAGAACTTCTGATGGTTCGGCTGGCGGCTGGCCTAGAACATGGGTGGGTATATGCAAATGTTGGGGGCGTAACTATTTGTGATCCTGACTGTAACGTCACAGTCGGTGTTATGTTCTGATTCGCCTATTTTTCAGTGGTCTTTTGCATTCAGGAGATTTACATAAGAAGGAGGAAACAATGGTGTTTGAGGCTCATGGTATGTCATTTCCATGTACAGAACTCTTATTATTCAACTATGCCAAATAAAATACAGTAAATACAGTTTTCCATTCTATGGCACCTTTAGGATTTGCCCAATATAAAGCCATAAACTGTTGCCTTCTAATATCAAGCGGCATTTCATTTATCTCTACTTGCATTGCTGCAATAGATGTTGTTGGATTCTCAATGCTTGTGCTTGAATTGTCCAATTTCTCTAACTGAGATTTTGCAGCCAACCCATATGCTCTACTTCCATAATCTAGCACAGATCTTATCATTGCTATATAAACTGTTTGAAGCACCCCTCTATCTGCTCCCCACTCTTGTCCTGCCATACATTTCATTACATTTATAACTCTTTTACACTTACTATCTTATCAATATGTTCTTTCCATGTAAGTCTATTATCCAGCCACATTCCTAGGAATCTAACTGATGCCACTCATGCCATTTCTTTGTTATATATTCTTAACTTCCATTCACTGTCTGCTTTCTTGTTGCCAGTAGTTTTTGCTGTATGCCTTCTAGCCTTAACCAAGGAGACGTGTTCGTTCATTCTTCTTCTTCGTTTTTTTTTTTTTTTTGGCGCTTTGCATAATTCTTTGTGCATATCGCCACCTACTTTTACTGTTATGCAGTCATAATTTATTTATAATCAGTTTTTCCTTGTTTTTGCCCTTGTATGAAATAAATAAAAAATAATGCCAAATGTCTTTGAAACAAAAAAGCATGTTGAATAGCACTAACTGAAAAAATAATGCATTGCATTAACAGTGCTTGCATTTTATTGTCTTGTATTAACTGGGCTTGCATTTTTAGCTCCTGAAATTTAACATAGTTGTTTATTTAAGCTGTGAATATTTCAATTCAAAATATTTCACACACATTTTCATAATTAAAAATTCAATAATTCATATTCACTTTCCAGAATTCACTTCCAAAATATTTAATCTGCTTAAAAATACGATGTAGCCTATAATATTCGACAGGCAAATTTCAGTCATTTTATTTCACTTTCCAAATTCGCTACCACAAATTCAGTGGTTACAATTCAGCAGAAAATTCAGCGGTGCACATGAGTAAGGTATAAAGGGAGGTCGGAGCCAGCTCCAAATGGGCGGGTCAGCTGCAAATGGGTGGGATTTGTAATATCATCTACACCAAACCCAACCCTAAACCTACCCTCT
>JAFVLL020034167.1:0-10909 GCA_021397915.2 Tor tambroides
ACATAGAAAAAGTCTTAGATCTTTGAGTTCAGCTCATGAAAAATGGGGGCAAAAACAAAAGTGTTGCGTTTATATTTTTGTTCAGTGTATATAGACATTTAGAAAAATAAAAATGCTAAAGAAGTACAACAACATTAATACTTTGATTTCAAAGTGTAAACAAAATCTAATCTAATTTATATTAACAAAAACTATAATAGTATAGCGATGAAACTAAAATAACACCATACTGCAGTATTTTGTGTTTTTAAATGTTTTTGTGTGAAAATCTGTAACATTTTTGTGGTGTTAGATTCATATAGTTTGAGCTTCATTGATCACACTGGAAATGAAAGGTTAAATCAAGCACATAGCATTTTGGGATGCAGTACTTCATGCAGTGTTTTCTGTTGTATACTGCTAATTTTGCCCAGTGTTGTAAGTCATTGGAGTATTCCATTCCACTCTGCCTACTATACATATTACATACTGCAAAATATTTTGAGAAGTATGGTTGTATGCTTTAGCAAACATTTTAGGAAATGTTAATGCTCTATGTAAGCTTAGATAACGGACCACATCTTCTTTTTTAACAGATCACAGTGTGACGCTGTTTCTGAACCTGCTGGCCTGTCTAGTGTATTTTACTGTCTCTACTCAGAATGGAGTGGACTTTGGACTCTCAATCCTCTGGTTTATTTTGTTCACTCCTGTCGCTTTCCTCTGCTGGTACCGACCCGTATACAAAGCCTTTAAGTGAGTTCAGTGTTGATATTTTGAATTGTCAATTTTCATGACTTTTTTTTTATACCAGCCTCATTAGAGTAATGACAAAAGTCACAACAGGTGAATAGAGAATTTAACTAATACTGTAGATATCACTATACTTCCCCAGCAAATTAATCACAGTACATTAAGACAACTGTTTTGTCTTACAATTTTTCTAAAATGCTGTTTAAAGGGTTAGTTCACCCAAAAACGAAAATTCTGTCATGTTGTTCCAAACCTGTAAGACCTTCGGTCCTCTTCAGAACACAAATTAAGATATTTTTGATGAAATCCAAGAGCTTTCTTACCCTGCATAGACAACAATGCAACTGAAATGTTCAAGGCCAAAAGAAAGGTAGTAAGGAATTGTTAAAATAGTCCATGTGATATCAGTGGTTCAACCTTAATTTTATGAAGCTATAAGAATGCTTTTTATGTGCAAAGATTTCTTTAAAAATATCTTAACGACACGAGGGTGAGTAATTAATGGCAGAATTTTCATTTTTGGGTGAACTAACCCTTTAAAGATTCAAACAAGGTATTATCTAATTAAATATGCACTCATTTGAATATAAACATTGGATAAAGTGTTTTCATTTTGTTGACATATTATAGTTACAGGTTGTTACAGAATGGATATCGAATGAAATTTGGATATATCTTTTTATCGCTTTTATACCTCCATAATACAAAATATACAAAAATGCTGCTAACAGCCAGAAAAAAACCCTGTGTTTTTAGGATTAAATATTATATAAATCCGTTGAGAAAAGCATTCTGTAAAAACCTTCAGGAATAAAACAGCAAAGTTTTGTGTAAGAGCTACTAAAGTAGAAATTTCTGGTTCAGTGCAGGAAAAAAAAAATCTTTTAAAGATATGCATTGCAATTGAAATCTACAGATGCAAATAGATATGTATAAGAAAATCTCTTTAATTGTGTATTTTGGATGCTTACTTTACACTGGTCTGAAAGATTACACGTTATGGAATCAGCATAAAAACCAACAATGGTTTTGCATGTAGTGTCTTAGCTTTATTGTCATTACAAAGCAATAAGTAATGTTACAGTGTAATCTTTGTAGTCCTGAAAGGTGCTTCAGTTATATAGAGAGAGATGTTTATTCATTTGATTTAAAAGACATCTGATTATCGTCATCTCATCTGCAACTTTTCTTTTGTTTGCATTGCAGATCTGACAGCTCCTTCAGTTTCTTCTTTTTCTTCTTCATTTTCTCATTCCAAGTAATAGTGTATATCATTCAGAGTGTGGGGATCCCCGGCTGGGGAAACAGGTGAGGTTCTCCATCACTCGTGCTCTTTTAAGTGTGTTATTTGAGTCTTTGTGTGTACTTCCTCTCTGCATGTTTCTTCGACAGATCTCCACTTCATAATCTGCCGGTGTTCATTTTCCTGGGGTCTCTCTGTGAGTGTGGGCTCTCTTCTCTGGTTTCTCATTTTTTTCTGGTGAAGTACTTCTCAGCAATGTGCCTTTGTAATTTACAGTTTCATACTGTTAATATTCTACAAAACTCTAACCCATTATTAAACTTTGACAGTCCCATCCAGCACTGTTTGTGGTAAGAACATGAATAATGGCTCAAATCTGCTTGTTGAGGAGAGGTGTGGGAATACTTCCTAAACTACATTACTTTCTACTTCTCAGAGTTTAGTATATTTAAGTTTTGTTGTGTTTGTGAGACTGTATGAAAGTGTGTGCTGAAAGCAGTAATGTGATGTAATGATTGTTTCACAGTGGCTGGATCACGGCCATCTCTGTGATCAAGATTAACATAGCCGTGTCAGTCTTCATGATGGTGGTGGCTGGATTCTTCACTGTCAATGCTGTGCTGTCTGTTATCTTACTGAAAATGGTAAGTTGGCCGCAGCTGTAAGTGTGCATATGTGAACACGTGGTTGTTCTTGCACTTGCATACATCATTGTGTAAAATCTGTCTGTTTCTCTTTATCTGTCTTTACAAATATTAAAAGTATTAATTTGTACCAATTTGGAACTAATATTTGGGTCAAAGATGAAAATGAGTATTCAAGCATTAATACAATAAAAGTTTAATAGAGCTTTTTTGTGCATTAGATTGTGTCATGGTTAATTTTATTATTTTGTTAATTTAACAATCTTATCAGACATATTTAAAACCAGAATCATTAGTTGTCATTAAAAGACTGTGTTTAAGGATCACAGTGCAGCCCACAAAAACTAATTAAGTGTGATTTTAAAGGGATCATATGACGTTGCTAAAAAAAACATTATTTTTTGTATTTGGTGTAATGCAATGTGTTTACGTGGTTCGAGGTTCAAAAAACACATTATTTTCCACATACTGTACATTATTGTTGCTCCTCTATGCTCCGCCTTTCTGAAACGTGTCGATTTTTACAAAGCTCATCGTTCTGAGAAGCGAGGCGTGCTGATTGGTCAGCTATCCAGTGCGTTGTGATTGGCCGAATACCTCAAGCATGAGACAGAAATGTTACGCCCCTTACCATGTTGTGATGCCGTGTCCCGGCGCGACGAGACTAAAACGAGACATTATAAACGAGGCATTTGTTGCATCCAGTGGGGACATAATTACTGATTATAATGACTTCTACTGTCTTTTTACGCGTCGAGTTGCATCGCGCTGCGTAAACATTACCGTGTCTGCATTTGTGATCAGAGAAACGACAAACAAGCAGCACTGCTCAAAACTCGCATTTGAATCGTCAGTGGCAAATTCTTTAAATAAGAAAACGTACTTACAGGCTGTGAGTCTGAAGCGCCAGGCTGTCCTTGCAAAGTTGGAATTGCCCCACTTTATAGAAACAGCCTTTGTGCATAGCTGGCATTGTAGGCTACTCTCCCAGGTTCAGGAAATAGTCCTCCGTAAAATGCGCTGCACACACTCAAATATTTGGGTTGAACTGTTCTGGAACAGTGTTGTAAACACAGCTTAGCCACTGATTTCTAGTTGTGTCCTCTTTTGGAAGCCCCAACAAAGTAGTTTCGCTTTCACAATGCAACACAGCATCTCCAGGACATGGCGGCGCCGGCGGCAGCAACAATACTTCAGCGAGGATAATAGTTCCGCCTTCTTTCATTGCGTAAACATTTGGGTGGTGTAATGCAAATCTTCCCACACCGTGACGTAGACATGTGGGGGCGTGTTTAAATGAACCGTTTTAGGAGGGCATGGTCGAGTCTTAACTTTGATAAAGAATATCTCTTTGGTTTTGAGACTTTAGTCTTTGCCACTTCAGGGATCTTATCTATGCACAAACAGCTTGTAACCTTCCAAAGAGAAAGGAAAACTTGAAATCGCATCATATGACCCCTTTAAATCTTTCCCAACCTTTGCCACTATCCTTCAAACCATTAGGTCTTACCCATTTGTCAGCAAGATTTTTTAAAATTATTTAAAATATAATCAAATTTAGTATAATCATTTTTATATATTTTAATAAGTACAAGTCAGAATAAGTATATTGTTACATATTTTTACAAAAATATATCTGTTATACTCAATGACATTGGAATATTATTTCACCCATATTTTGATGTTTTATTTGCACAGTAGTTATTTGAAATATAGACCTTTTACTTTCATTAATATGCTTTATGTATATAAAATCATTTTTGTGATTTTATGGGGACATCGAAATGGAATGTCTCATCTTTGACCCATATATACTTTAGGAACTAGTATGTACCTTTAGGGGTAAATAAGGTACAAAGTTGTACCTTTTGAAAGAGAGACAGCCCCAGTCACAGCTTTTAAACCTGTCTTTCTGAGAGTGTATTTATATTTTTCATTACTAATACTGTTGTTTAAAATTTCAGTTTGGGATTGTGCACTGACTTCCACTGTGTTTTCAGGTTCACTCCATGTACAGACACACAGGCGCAAGCTTCCAGAAGGCGCAGGAAGAGTTTTCTCAGGGGGTCGTCACTAACCAAACCTTCCAGTCCGCTGCCGCCACAGCTGCGTCTTCAGCCGTACGGGGAGCCTTTCAGTAACAGCCACTGTTAAAGATTGTCACATAAACTTCCGTCAAACAACCCAAACCTCTTTCGGAAAGGACAGTCTGTATTTGAGGCTTCTCAAAGCTCATGTTTTTTCCTGCTGCAATACATTCATTTGGTTACTGAAAATATTTTGAGGTGAAAAGTTACCTGGCTGTTGATCGGTGAGGCACTTTAGATAATGGCATGGGTTCTGTCCAAATACAGGCTGTCTTTTCTTTCTGTATTCCTCATGTAATGAAGGCAATATTTAGAGATGGTTTTATGAATAAGTTATATTAAGTTAAAGTGTTTCAGTGGCACTATTTAATTGGTTTATGTAGTACAACATTGTTACAGTATAGTCCAAATTCAAGTCAATCCAAATTGTCTAGTTGTCTAGTTTTGTCCCTGCTATATGTATTTAGAAATCTTTTGTGAAATGTATTGTTACATGTTGAATTATTCTACACTTTGATTTACATTTTATACTCCAACTAAATGTGTTGTTATATCAGCTGATGTCAACATTTGAACAATCATCAATGGACTGTCTTTAGAGTGAACTGTAGTACTGTTGTGAAAAAAAAGTGCTGTTATCAGTTTGTTACAGTCTTGTTACATTCTCAAACTGAAGTGATGATTTTGCAGTGTTCTCAATTATGATCAAAATATGTATATATTTATAAATTAAGCAAATCTTATTTTACTGTGGTTGATTTGGGTGGGCTGCTAAAATATTTAATGAGTTATTGTTAAATAAACATTCTGATTAATGTTTTGTTGCCATTAGTCTATATATGATTATTTAAGTGGGGTCTATATTTCTTTTGATGAACATGATACAATTTAAGTTTAATACTACAGAGAAACGAAACTATATAGATGTAGGAGTACTACCTTTGGAATCCACTGTATAGTGTTAGATTTTAGGTCAAAACAATGGAAAGCAGAGCATCCAGCATCAGTAATGATGACAGGATTATTTAATCACAAATTTTAAAATCACAGATATATTAAGTATACAGATGTGGCTATTTTGTATTAAAAATTAAGAGCTTTAAAGACCAAACTCTGAAAAAGAGCTGTCAGATGAAGAAAATATAGCATCACTGACTCCAAAAAGAGCTGAATACTGAATACGTTTTGATATTAGTTGTGTTTTGTATAGTTTATAATTAGATTTTTTCCCCCCTACTGCACTGAAGTAAATATCAAATCAGTATATTGGCCAGTTTTTTTTTTTATATGCATGTTCTTATTTAAACCCATTCATATGAATATCAAACTGTTTAAAAAAATTTAATATTTAACTATTTTTAAATATTTAAAAAGTCTTAGAATTCCTTTATGGCGGTTTTTATATATATATATATATATATATATATATACAAAGAATTTCTGTGGCTTATCAAAAAAACAAAACAAAACATTGTTTAAACCAAACATTTTGTTTCTTGATGATTTTGCCAGTTATATTGTAGGTGTAATGGTAGTTAGTATTCGTGTTCTCCAGCACTAGTTTCGTTTCTTATGATCATGTGACCACGTCGTTCCAAAAACGCCAATCACATTACTACAGTTTGTCAAAAAGCCAATCGTAGCTTTCTTTGGGCGGAGTGTTTAAAGACAAGTGTAGCTCACAACTGCCGAGTCTGTGCAAAGTTTACTACTGAAACAAAATGCTGGAAAGCAAAATAATAAATTTGACAGTGCGCGACGTAAGGTTCCCGACGTCACTGGAACAACATGGATCGGATGCAATGGTACGTAGCGTACTTATAATTCACTTCTATAGTGTTTATTTCGGTGATTTCAGAGTTATTGGATGCACCGACAATAATGCATGCATTACATTGATTGTAAATGTGATTGATTCCAGCACACCGATCCAGATTACTCTGTCGCATATGTTGTTCTCGAGACGGACTCGGCTGCTGCACTGAGGGGTTATGGGTTGACTTTTACTGTAGGAAGAGGGACGGAAATCGGTGAGATTCACAAATATGTCATATGACCATGTCGTGCGAGTGGATCCTATGAGCCCTATGATTTCAATAACAATACAAGACTGACACCTTGTGGTGAAATAGATTTATATTCCTTAAAACTCCATAGTAACGTATGGAAATCTGATTTCTTTTGAAGCTTTAAAAAATAATAAAAATAAAAAGAAATTGCTACTTTTTCTCACAACTTAGAATTTTTTTCTCTCAACATTACGAATTCATTAATACATTCATTCATTACTTCGTGGAAATAAGCTTCTAAAATAATAATAAGAATAATAATAAGAAGAAGAATATAAAATAATTTTGTTGGTGATAATATAGCAAGATTTTCCAAATCAGCAATTTTATGTTTTATTTCTATTTATTACATTGCTATTTATTACTGGCACCCTTGCTAAATATGAGCAAAGCCAGCTGTAAAAATGTTGCTTATCTTCATGATGTTTCATTCAGAATCTGTGTGTATGGTGGTGTGGGGCTGTTTGTCTTCTTGTCAGGATACATGGTGCCGTGGACTGCATCAAGTGGCAGCTGATATTAAACACCTGACTGCATCTGCTAGAAAGCTTAAACTTGACCGTGGTTAGACAATGATCCAAAGTACACATTAAAATCAACAAAAAATGGTTCACTGACCACAGAATGAAATTTTAGCTTTGGTAACCATAGTATCCTGGCCATAGTCCCTTTAGGAATATTGTATAAAAATATTATTTCACTGTTTTGAGTAAAAGTTAGATGTATGTGAATATTTTGAATGAAAGGCTCATATTTATCAAGTGTGTCAATATTAGTGGAAGGTGCTGTGCTACATCTGAATTATATAAGCTTTGGTAGTTAACAGTATCAGTCATTTAAAAGCATATTGGTCAGTTATTATCAAGACCCTACTTGTACTAGAATATATATTCCCAGATAAAGCAATTACATAACCAGAATGAACCACTTGGTTGAGTGATGTGTTGGTATTGCACAAGGATGATTAAATCTTGGAATATATTCTGAAGTTCTTTTTCTGCAGGAGTGTAACAATGAAAGTGTTTGTGTTAGCTGAAGTATCTCATGTTTGTTTTGTTTGTATACTATTCCCATTAGAATTCATCAGTTCCAAATTATGAAAGAAATTCCAATTGAACTAGTTTATACTAAGCTTAGTCATTGTCTGTTTATGTCTAGTGGTATGTGCAGTTAAAGCCTTATCTACTTTGGTGGTCGGGAAGACTTTGAAGGAGATAGTCAGTGACTTCAGAGGCTTCTACAGACTCCTGAGCAGTGATGGTCAGATGAGATGGGTAAGTATCACAACATGAGCAGGTACTTCAGTCCTCGCTCCCAGACTTCACTAACAGTTTAATGAACAGATGAACTTACTGATAGATCGGACCAGAAAAAGGAGTAATTCAGCTGGCGACAGCAGCTATTCTGAATGCTGTTTGGGATTTATGGGCACGAGTGGAGGGCAAGGTGAGAAACAAACCCTTGAAAACAAATTCTTTTGCATGCTATCAATTTGAATAAATATTATAAGAGTATGGGATAAAGTTGAGAAAACTCAAAAATCTCCTAAAAAAAATAAGTTGAGAAAACTCAAAAATCTGCTGAAGCTGGTTGCCTTAAACTTTTAAGTTTGCTCAACTTTTTTTTTTTACAGTGCAGAATTAGGCTCATGTGCAGGACAACAGAACAAACAAATACAGATGACCATGAGCAAACACTGAAATTACCCATACATTTGTAAATAAACTTTTTGGAGCTGTAATTTCAGTGTGCGGACAACCATCTTTTTTTTTTTTACTAATAACTTTAAACCTCTACAGAGGAGCAGATGTTAAAGGAAGGCTATCCTGCCTACACCACTTCCTGTGCCTGGCTGGGATACACTGACCAACAACTAACCCAGGTATATCTGTTTATTGGGCTGTTTTTGGTTTCTATTGTAATCATACTCAGACAAGGATAATTTCCTTGCCATGTTTTGCTTTGTGTAGCTCTGCTCTGAAGCTCTTGCCCAAGGATGGACTAAATTTAAAGTGAAGGTTGGGGCTGATTTGCAGGATGACATCCGTAGATGCAGCCTTATCCGGAAGCTGATTGGACCAAACAATACCCTGGTGATTCAAAGTCAAATGCATATACATTGCAAAACACATAAGAAAAAAAAAATTGTTTTAAATATTTCAACCTTGTCATATTTCACTTCAGTTAAACATTAAACTGGTCCAAACTAAGAATAGAAGGCTATGTTTGGCAGGAGATTTTACAAGTCCTCTTATCTGTCAGATGATTGATGCCAACCAGCGATGGGATGTTCATGAAGCAATTACTTGGGTAACCAAGCTGGCAGAGTTTCAACCTCTTTGGATTGAGGAGCCCACATGTCCTGATGATATTTTAGGTCATGCTTCCATCTCTAAGGTAAACAGGTTCATTATGTTCATTATTAAAGGGATAGTTCACCCAAAAATGAAAATTCTGTCATTAATTACTCACCCTCATGACATTCCAAACCCATAAGGCCTTCGTTCATCTTTGGAACACAAATTAAGATATTTTTGATGAAATCCCAGAGCTCTCTGACCTTGCATAGACAGTCATGAGGGTAAGTAATTAATGACAGAATTTTCATTTTTGGGTGAACTATCCCTTTAAACCATGTTATTCAGGTTTTGAGGGGTTTTGTCTTGTTTTAGGCACTTGCACCCTTGGGTATTGGAGTCGCCACTGGAGAGCAGGTGAGAATATATAGAAAATGTTCAAATGCTAAACACTGCATTATAAGAGGACTTACTACTTTATATGTCCCACTATTTTTTTAACTGTTATTAAACTCTGCTATGTTCTGCTGTCTGTCAGTGCTGTTTTAAAGGGAGTTCATACAAACTGAAAAGTCACCCTGATGTCATTCCAAACTAGTATGACTTTCTTTTTTCAGCAAACACAAAAGACAATACGGAAGGAAGTATGGGTCTAAAAACTATTGTTCATTTTCCCCATACAAAGTATATTTTTCAGATATCTTTTTTTGTGTGTGTTTCATTGAAAAAAAGTCATACATGTTTGGAACGAGATGAGGGTAAGTAATAGCTATGGCTTTTTGTTAATTTTCAGATACATACTTTATCTGCTGTACATCTTTGTGTGCTTGTTTGCAGTGCCATAACAGGGTGATGTTTAAGCAGTTTCTCCAGGCCTCAGCTCTACAGTTTGTTCAGATTGACAGTTGTAGGGTGGGCAGTGTGAACGAAAACCTTGCCATCATACTCATGGCTGCCAAGTTTAATGGTAAATCAAATGTTGTTATGAGCAAATCTCTGATTTGAATGATTATCTACCTATCTTGATTTCTATAAAATTCAAAATTGTGTGTCTTGGTTTTCTTTGCAGTTCCTGTGTGTCCTCATGCCGGGGGTGTGGGACTGTGTGAGCTTGTTCAGCACCTTATTTTATTTGACTACATTTCAGTGTCTGCTAGTTTAAAGAATAGGTATAGTATGTGTTTTGAACAAATACTTCTTTTTTTGATGCGTACTAAAAGAAATAGTTCACCTGAAAATGATGTTGTCATTTACACACCCTCATCATATAGCTGCAAGTCCCTTTATTATATTCTTTTATTGTGGAATATAGAGATTTGTCTTTAAAACAAAAATCAATGGGTACTAGGGATGTTGAGCTTCAAAAGGCACCATAAAATTACTGTAAAAATAGTATACAAAAGCACATGACTTGTGTTCTATATTCCTTTACTTTTACATACTTTTAAAACTGACTAGTTTGTGGGTTGGGACTAAACTAGCTGACTGTCAGCCTTAAGGAAGCCCTGTATAATTTGTCTGGCTTTGAGTTCAGCTCATCCCAATCAAATTTTTGAATATAGAAAAGTCTATAAACTAGTGAACATCACCCATCAACTAGACTGTTTCCAGACAACTAGCTAAGTCCCTTCACTACACAAAGTCATATTCATAACCCCCCTCAGCAATATTTGCCTGTGGTAACTAGACTTCAACATGAATATAGAACATAAAAGACAGATATCTATGATTGTTGAAATTGTGTATATATATATATATATATATATATATATATATACAGTGCCCTCCATAAGTATTGGAACAGTAAAGACAAAATTGCTCTGTTGGCTGTGGAGTC
>JAFVLL020034168.1:0-10134 GCA_021397915.2 Tor tambroides
TAAATCATCATTTTTATTATATTAAGCACAAAAGTGTGTGAAAATAGAGCACTTTAAGTATGTTATGGAAGTGTACTTTTTTTACCTGGGGTCCCAGACATCGCAGTGATGTAAAAATAATAGTAGTAGCCTAATTCCCAAATGATCCTCATATTTCCCTTTAAAATCTTTTAATATACTACTCTGACCTCATAAAAACCCGCTCAACTGTTGTTACTGAAGCTTTAAACTTTGCTATATCACAAAGTTGGCATGTACTTCTGAGGGTTGCACAAGGTTAACAGTGACCTGATGAGATTTCTGTAAAGCTCCATAAATCTGCATTATAAAAATGCTACTAATTTTAACAAATAAGAATGTAAAGTGCCAGTTAATTGGTTAACCCTAAGTTACCTCACCAAATACAGAAAATATACATATTTTCAAAGTAAAATATAGGCTAAGTAAAAACTATGAAATGTCTTATTTATAGAGAATTTTTATTATATTAAATATGGCAATACACATACATTCAGGGTAAAAAAAATTTTAGTTAAATTATTAAAATTTTGCTTTTTCAAGTGAAAAATATGAAGAAATGTATATGTAGAAATTGGAACCGACAGAATTCCACATCAGCACATTTGTTTAGATTTTGTTTAAATACAGTACTTTTGGGGTTGTTTTTTTAATGTTTTTGTATGCTCACTCATGCTGCATGTATTTGTTCAAAAACACAGTGAAATATTATTACAATTTAAAATGTCTGTTTTCTATTTTAATATACTTTAAAATATAATTTATTCCTGCGAAGCAAAGCTGTATTTTCAGCATCATTACTCCAGTCTTCAGTGTCACACGATCTTTTAGAAATCATTCTAATATTCTGATTTACTGCTCAGTAAGCATTTATTATTATTATTATAGTGCTGAAAATGGCTGTGCTGCTTAATATTTTTTGTGGAAACAGTAATCAATTTTAGTGATGCATTCACTGAAAGAACAGTTTGACAAACTCACAACCTACTGTAAGTTTAACAAAAACTACAGTATTTTAATGTATTTAATTCTTCAGTTGCCTGCATCCTGTATGTTCATTACCAGTGTTGGGCTAGTTACTCAGAAAATGTAATATATTACTTATTACTAGTTACGCCTTTCAAAAGTAATATTATTACTTTATTTATTACTTTCTGGCAACAGGTTATAGTTACTTTACTTTTCTTTCACGCCCCACAGAAGTTGTAATTGCATATCTTCCCCATTAAATTCTTCTGAAAAGTTACTAAAATATATATTTCTTGCCTCATCATTTGACCAAAATCCATACTGGATCACAGTCAGAAGTTATTACAAACACTCAGTGGTGATTAACAGTAAAGTTTCAGTAACAGTGTTGAATTAATCTCATTAACTGTCATATCTTGAAGCTTGTAGCTCTAATTTTTTTTCTGGTATATGCAATTATGTTCCATGATGTATTTTATGAAAATAAATCATATAAGTTCATGAGAAAATGTTTCTCTAAAAATATACAATTTATATCAGGATCAGAGGGATGTGGGTGGACAAGGCATGTAATGCCAGAGTAAAGTAATACCACAACTTACCAATCAGTATTCAGATTATCAATGTATGCCTATTGGCTCTATGTCCATCCGCTGAATGTAAGCTTTTTCATATTCCAAGCTTGCCTGCTGCAGCGCTGACTTCATGTGTCTGTGCAATTTTTGAAAATTATGAAAATACAACTAGGAATTATTGGATTGTTGGACTTCAAATCAGTAGGGGTTGAGTAAAGTAGCTCGCTTTTTAACTGTAATATTATTACTGAAATCTTATTAGTAATTAGTTACACTAGTTACTGTAAAAGTAGGCTAATATTATTACTGTAACTAGTTACTGCCCAACAATATTCAGTACAGACATTCTAAAGTGAGTCAGCTTATTTGCATAAACATTCTGACATTAAAGTGATCCAGACCGCACATAAATGAGCGGAATGTCAGTCCAAATGCTGTTTTTCCATTCGCTCCCTTCACCTAATTATAGGCAGTTGCATAATAGTGTTCTTGAGACTTCAGAAACATTTCATGTGGCCCTGCCTCAACTCTCTTTCTCTCCCTCACTTACTCACTCAAGTCCTGCTAAGCTGGAATGCATTGACGTCAGAGGAGAGAGAGAGAGAGAGAGAGAGAGAGAGAGCGCGCAGAAGTGAAGAGCACTGCGGAGCGACGCGCGCGAGCACCAATACATGACAGCGGGCATCATTTATTGATAAAAACAGCAGTGAGCGGACGTTTGGAGACGTTAGGGAGCGATTTCTGTGTGTGTGGCCTCCAGAAAAATACGCGAGGGAAGCTGAGAATATTTTCAACGGATGGCCGTTTACATATAGACGCCTGAAACGCTGCGTACCACTTTATATGGTAAGTTATTATAGAATACAAATGCGTTTGGTGTGTTTAACTGTCTGTTGAATTGAACACTGAAGTCGTCCCTTATGTGTAGGATATAAAATGCAGGGTTTAATTCCATTGAGTTTCATTTGGGATCACTGAAAGCGTGCCAGAGTGTAGTAGTTTGATGTTATTGTTAATAATGGTGATTTGAATGATTATGATATGTAGTTAATATGTGTCATTTCATATAGTTGGCAGGGTATTTTTGCTGTTAGAGAGACTGAATGATAAAGGTGAGTTGTGGAAGATGTGGCTGGCAGACAAACATTGGATCAGTGGCATTGCATTGTGCTGGTCTGCATTTCGGTTCTCTCTCTCCTTCACACACACACAGACACACACACACACACACACACACACACACACACTCAGTATGGAAGTCAACTATATCTATGTAGTCCTAGCCCTGGAGACATCCAGGGGCATCTGACAGCATGGCACACAGCAGGTAAGAGAAAGAAAACAAGACAAAGAGACAGAGACAAGAATAGAGAATCAGATGGGTCAGATTGTTTTTTGTTTTGATTCATTAAGTATGTCTGTTTTTGTTTTACACAAGTTTATTGCATGCAGCAAAACTGCAAATGCTTTGGCAATATGACTGTACAAAGATTTGCCATGCCAGTAAAACGCATTAAAATAGAAAACAGTGTTATTGCGGTCATGGAAATTTTAGGGTCATAGGAATTAGTAAATTTACATAACGTTTCACTCACAAAGAGCATTTCATAGCTCATGAAATATTTATTGTAGATTTATAGTTCATTATATATTTTAATAATGTTAATATATGTAATATATGTAATTATTATATATTTTATGCACTAGAAATACATACAGTTCTATATATTTCTAGCTCATGAAGTATTTAAATATGTAATAAAAATAGAATTTATTATATTTGTATTAAATATTGGCTATAATACATTATTATATATTTCTAGCTCATGAAATATTTGAAAACATTTATAATAATAATTACATTCATTATGCGTGTGTGTGTGTGTGTGTATATAAGTTTCATTAGCAGTTTTATTTTCATTAGTATTTTATGAGCTAGAAATATCTAAAATTGTAGTATATATATTTCTAGTTCTCGAAATATTGAAACGTGTGTGTGTGCTATATTGTATTTGTATTAAAATTTCATGAGCTAGAAATTGTTCCATAAGTGTGGGAATCCTGACAGTAAAACTGATGAATAAGAGCAATCCATTGAGGAACCAAGTTGTTATCGTTGAACTGAGAGGTTTTGTGGAATTTAAATGGAATCCTAGGTGAGATTCTTAGTAATACGATCCAAAGGATGCTGGGTAAAGTCATTATTAGACTGTTATCTTTATGGTCTTCCATGTTCTGCATCACTGTAAATACTTGAGTGTGTGTATATAGCATGCAGCCAAAGTCCTAGACTCAGCAGTGTGGTTGTTTGTGTGCACATGCATGTGTGTGAGCATATGTGCAAAAATATGGTGTGTGTGCGTGCTGGCGAACTACCAAGTTTGTGGGTTTCACAGTGATTCTTTTGTACCTCAGATTAAAAACGAGAAGATGTGTGTGTGTCACAGTAGTGTCCTAAGACACATCAGCTCTATCACAAGGCAGGCCTGAGGGAATCATGATGAGGGGAGCGCCAGTCACCTAGATCAAGTTTCCAATTGCCTGTGATTTTCGTCACGCAGCGCTGCAGATTTGTGTTTACAGACAAACTGATGTGGGTTAAGGTTAAAGGTTTAGTTTTAAAATTTAAAACCGAGTGGAAAGAGAAAGACAAGTAATAAAAAGAACATATAAAGTACTAAAATTAAGCAACCTCACTGTCTACTGTGCTGCCTTCTAAGATAGCATTCTGTTAGCCATGTAACCTCATAAGTAATGAATTTGTAACGTTCTATATCAGGAACAAATAGCGCACCATAGACTTGACCAGTGTTGGGGGTAACACATTACAAGTATACGTAATCAGATTACTTTTTTAAGTAACTAGTAAAGTAATGCATTACTTTTAAATGAACGAAAATATCTGAGTGAATTTTCCAAATAAGTAACACAAGTTGCTTTGTTTTCCTTTTTATTCACTGACTTCTCTCCTGTCCTTATATTGAGAGAAATTGGGAGTAAGGCATTTTCTTCAGCCTGAGGATTATTAATTTCACTCTTGGTGTGAAAGGGCCTTTACAGTCGCCGAGAATATAACTTTTGGGTTTTCTGTTATTAAAAATAAATAAGCAAGCCCAGCCCAGGTGACAAAAAGTAACGCAAAAGTAACGTAATGCATTACTTTCCATAAAAAGTAACTAACACAATTAGTTACTTTTTTATGGAGTGACGCAATATTGTAATGCATTACCTTTAAAAGTAACTTTCTCCAATACTGGACATGACTTACAATTTTTTTTTTTTTTTTTTTGGTAGATTTCACCGTTAGCATTAGTCAAGCTAAATGCCATATTCTAAGCACTGTCCACAAATATTAGATGAATGAAATCATTTTTATTACAAATATTCATCATAATTATAAAATCAATAAAATAATGGCTCATTCAATCTAGCGACTCGTTCAAAGCCGTCTCGTGCGCAAAATGTAAGTTCAGTACTCAAATGTGTCCGTCTAGTCATGTTTTCATGGGAAAGTAGACCAGTGGAATGAAAAATGTGTTTTCTCTAAATGGCCCTTGAGTATATTAGAATTAACATTCATCACATTGTCCTGCATCTTCAAGATAATTGCAATCAATGCACTCTTGAATTGCTTTCCCAGATCTGACGCTTCCTGTGAATTTGGACTAAATCTGGTAACTTATGCTGTGTTCACGCCATGTTTTAATTACCGTAATTTCGAGTTGACAGCACGTGACATTCAACTCGATGCTGTTCACGTCCTCGGACTTGGAGTTATTCGTTTTTATGGCAACACTATCAATGCTTAAAATAGGCTGAATCTGTGGGGTTCAGGTGATACAAGTCATAGCTCTCAGAAAATTCCCCGTTTCTCAGGTGTAATTATGAGTTCTACAAGGACATGAACACGTAATTACGACATGGCACCTTTAGGAGGCAGATACCTACCTTTTAGAACAGTCAGGAGTGTGCCCTTAAAATCCTCCCTTAGTAGGTGGCTTACAAGGTTTTGGAACACTGGATCTCATTCGCTAATAAAAATTGGTTCTCGGCACCAATTTCGGTACCAAAACAAAACACAAAAACATGCTAATTAAGAAACACATTATTTTTATTAATAAAGTCAAGCAAAAATAAAATGTACAAAATGCCATTCTTTATACTTATTTAAAATTGTGTTTCAAGTTTTTCCGCAAGTAATAAAAATATGAAAAAAAGTTTCACCCAAAAGTTTTTGTCATATTTCTGCTGCCGCTGAAAAACGACTGTAAACTGTTGTCTGTTTTAGGGTTTAGTTTGATGTGTCCTTTTGAGGTCGCCACATCTCAGTGCTTTTATTAAAAGAACGCATCTGTGCACCTTTTGGATAGCGCATCAAGAACCGGGTTGACCGGGTACTCGGTACCACCGATACTTAAAAAAAAAACCTGGTACGGTAACGTTTTCATTTTTTTAGTTCCGACTTTGTACCGAAGTAACAGGCCTAGTAAAGATCTTTACACTAGTAAAGATATAAATATTTATGTATAAAATTTTAATTTACCCTAATTATAAAGCCACCCACAGTATTTTTTTTGCATACGTGTGGTGTAAATTCTTTTCTTAATTTACAATAAACTTGTAAAATTAATCGAAAATTGTTGTTCGTACGCAGATTTCAGACCCACTCTCTGAATATGTGCATGTTGGTGCTAGTATATGTGACCCGTGCTGGCAGAATGAGTCGAAATACACACAGCCTAATTTTGAGCTACAGGCATATAAAAAAAGTGAAAATTGCCGATTTTAGTCGAATTTCTGGTTTTCACAAAAATGAGTTTATTAAGCCCTCATCTAACGATTCCAATGCTCCAAATAGTAATTAAATATCTAAAATGATCTTTATTTTGTACATTTTTCTGAAAGGAGTACCTTTTCTCCGCTCACATCTTGCGATCCCGATAAATTTCATATATACACAGAATTACAGTATTTCTGTATTCACGCAAACATAATGAGTCTTAAGTGAATGTTTAGGGAACTGTTGGGGAAAAATGTCTGATATGTAACATTATATTAGATCCGTGCAGTAGAGTAGGAGTTACTATACAGCCCGTCTGTCTCATTAATGTTAATCTAACAATAAAAGATGCATGCACGCTGCTCTTGATTGAACTGTTTTTGTTGTAATTACAACAAAATAATGAAATTATAATCAAATTTAATAGTCAATTTATTTGTAACGAACACACTGAAGTGATTTTTACATTTGATTATTTGTTTTTCTTACTTGAATGCTTTTGTTTAAATGTAAAATGAAAAAGGTAATACATTATGTTTCTTCTATTTGTTCTACCGTTTGCATCTGTATATAAAAAATATAAAAAAAGCTATATTGTGATTTATTAATACAGCAAACATTCATTCCAACAAATCATACATCATTTTGAAGGGCTTTTAATGAATGTGAAGTTTTTCCATTTAGCCAGCACAGTTAATTTTGAATTTTTCCTGATAGACCAGAGGTTTAAATGTTTTACCGTTTGTGCGAGTGTACACGTTAATGCACTCGGAACAGCAGGCACGCAAGCTCCCTCTGCGCCACGCTGACCTCATCACCATGAATGTTGCATGATGGGAACATGGGGCGATGAGATCATATCTAAAGGAAACCCCATTACATTCTCCCCAACTCTGCATCTCTTTGCTCTGCTCATCCATCAGCCCTCCCTCCTTTAAAAGTGAAAGGAGGATGACTCATCCTTTCACACCTCTCCCCTGGTGCCTCCTGTCGGACCCGCGTTCGGGCTTGTGTGTTTCGCATCGGCGTACAAATGAGTCGGGGTCTGTTTTCTTGGCTTTGACGCTCGTGCAGCAGGTGACAAAAGACCCCAGCGTCTCAGGCAGCGGACATTTTCTGGCAGAAACGCTGAGCCTGCTGGATTCCCATCTCCTCGATGTACAGGAAGGCGAGGAAATGCCATGTCTGCATATGTTAGCATGAATGCATCTTGTGTAACTCTGAGAGTCGTCCTAAACTGCGGATGCCTGAGCGCTATCAGAAGGAAGCACCATGTGTGCTCCCTGCTCCCTTTAGGAAATACTGCCATGCTTTGTAAATGATAGAGCTGAACATGGAAAGGGTGGAAAGCCCTATCCTTCCTCGATATGTAGGCCAAAAAGTCTTGGTCACATCCTTTTCGCTCTTTCATTGGTCATCTGGCTCTGTTTTTCTTTCGGTCTCAACCTCTAAAGAACTCCGTCTCACAAAAGGCAACGAAACATCAACATTTCACTCACCAGTGTGTCAGAAGCAGGAAGCTCTGAATTAGAAACCAACTAAAACATGAATCATTCACCCAAAATGAAAATTCAGTCATTTAAATCACGCTCATGAAATTGCAAACCTTCTTTTCTTTTGGGGAAAGCAAAAGGAAATGTTACGAAGAGTGTTCACGCTGCTCTTTTCCATGAAGGTTCTCATTTTTCGGTGAGCTGTTGCTTTAAAAACACAACATATCATTCAGACATGCAGCTTTTTTTAAACCGAATGTGTTTGTGGGATGTGTGAGATATTCATGAATAATAACATTTTTATATGCAATTGTGTACTGATCAACCACAAACTCTCAGTCCGTCAGATAAAAGGCAGGTTATTATTAGCAGTATTGATTTTAACAGACAAGAAACGCTCTGAGTACACTTCATTTTCATGTGTGTGCTTGAGTGTGAGCATGCATCATCATTATTACAGTATTATTTATGTACTATTATAGTATTTATTAATCATTTGAACTGGTATTTAATTTTAGAAATTTCATGTACTTTTTATTTTCACTTCCATTTAGGTATTCTATTTTTATTTCAGTTTTATTCATTTTAGTACTTATTTTATTTTACTTAATTTCAGGTAGTTGCCAAGTCAACATCTCACCTAATATTTCTATATGAAAATTTTTTTATTATTACTTTTTTTTGGTTTTTGGTTTTAGTTGACAATAACATGAGCATCATAGCATTAGTGCCCTGTTCAACCTCTATTATTGGCCATTAACTATTCAGATCCTTTCATCAAACCACACAGACACACACTCTCACCCCCTAATAATGATATCGCATTACAGGTATTGATCTACACCATTTGTGCTATGGATCTGTCACCCGACTCCTCTGACGCTAGGTCCCAAAACGCACTCCTCTCCTCTTTTTCCACTTCTTCTCTTTGTGTCCAATCCATCAGAGCATATTCATCTGTAAGGTTTTTTTTAAGGTTTGTTCCCTCAATTATCTCTCTTTATTTTTTATTTTATTTTATTATTTTTGTGCTTTATTTTGTGCGTTGTTGTTTTTGATTTTTTGTTTTTTTTGTGGCTTGGTTTGTTTGTTTTTGTTTATTTTATGTGTTGTGGTGTCTTTCTTTGGGGGGTGTTTTTGTTTTGTTTTCGTTTTGTTTTGTTTCATTTGTTTATGATGTTTAAAGTCTCTTAAATTCTTACATCTATAGCGGCTTGTTGAATCAAATTTTTCCTAATCACTTAATTAATTTTCACTTAATTTCTTAATTAAAATGTTTGGCAATTGCATGATGCAATGAAATTGCAAAAGATTTGTCTAATACGATAGCTGACGTCAAAATCAATGTCATGCAGTTACAGTACTGAATGGGTTTTGTCTTAGCATGCATTATGACATCACCTCCAGGTTCGGCTGAATTTGTAGTAGACAGCCATATGCGTGCTTGAACATGCAGTTATTGTCCCTCCCTATAAGTCTGATAATAGAGGAGTTCTCTGTTAAGTATATCAGGGTGGATTTGTTTGGAGTTCTTAGTAATAGTAACTACTGTTGCTAAGTAACTGTTGTACTACAAAGCACTGTGTGGCCATAATAATCATTCGCTTCTGAGACAATTGGGTCTTTTCGAAAGATCGGTGTCTGGCATTCTTAGAGACAAATACCAACAGTACTCGTCTTCTCTTGAGCAAACAGTATATAAGATCAGTATATAAACCTGTTAGACAGCTTACCTTGTGCTCACACACTCACCTTCCTCTCTTCAGTAATGCTGCGTATGTGAAAGTCAAGTGCAGTTTGACTGTATATGTAGCTCTGTCTGTTTCAACACAAAGAGCACTACATCCTTTCCACTTAAAGATTTCTAAAAGGGTTTTCCAGCCTGATGCCATACAGAAACCTTTTAACGTTCTATTAAGCCGTGCCACACAAGTGAGAGTGCTGTTTTATGGTTGTTAGCATATGCCTATGCAGTAGGGCTGAAACGATTAGTCGATAACATCGACAATAAAAAATTGTCGAAAATTATTTTTGTGGTTAAGTAGTCGTTTGATCTCATATGACCTGATGTAAGAGCCTGCAGTAATGCGGTTTGACCAGAGTAGCACTGTAGCGCAAGACTGTAATTCAGCTCTCCTGGCTGGATGCAATTCAAGAGAAGAAGAGCAAACGCAGCTGAACCTGAAGCTGCTGAGAAGAGTTTGGATGAATATACACTGCTCAAAAAAATTAAAGGAACACTTTGAAAACACATCAGATCTCAATGGGGAAAAATATCATGCTGGATATCTATACTGAT
>JAFVLL020034168.1:10234-24955 GCA_021397915.2 Tor tambroides
CTGACCAGATCAATATCCCAGAATTTTAATTGACTTGATGCTATACTCTGATTAAAAAGTGTTCCTTTAATTTTTTTGAGCAGTGTATAAATATATGCTGCGTTTCCTCTCAATAACGAAATAAACACAACAAAAACTGACTGAGGTGAGAAAGCAGCAGTTAAGAAAGCGTCTGATTACAGCGATGTTCGGTACTCTAGTCAAGTCCAGTCACGTTTATTTCTATAGTACTTTATGCAATAGATAGCCTTAAATCAAGCAGCTTTACAGTATTAAACATGAAAAACCAGAGTCAATCTCACTTTCAGTCAGAATTACAACTTGATTTTCTGTTATAAAGCAGCTCTCTAGTGTGGAGCTATCTAATGATAAAATCTTTTTATTAGTGGGGAGAAAATATTATTTTATTAAAGTGATAGTTTGGTTTGCAGAGATCAAAGCTTGATTTAGCTCAGGACTGTTTTGATTACCATAACCCTATGAGGTACTTTAAGAGAGATTATGTTGTGAATAAAATAGTTTATCCAAAAAATAAAACATCTTATCACTTACCTTTATTTTGTTTCTTATCCATGTGACTTACAAAAGGAGACGTTAGGCAGAATGATGTCATTCAGTTACTTTTTCATATAGCTAATTAAATGGAGAATGAGAAAGTTACTCTTTTTATCATCTCATTTTGTGCCAAATATATTTATTTGTATAAATTAATTGTATAGTAATTGTAATTACATAATATGTGTAATATTTTCAAAAGCTGAAGTGTTAGGATATGTATAACCCAATATTTGAACTAAATGCAAAGCTGAATAATCAAAGTTTACTGATTAATCAGTGAAATAATTGACGATCAGTCGATTAATCATTCTAATAATCGTTAGATTAATCGATTATCAAAATAATCGTTTGTTGCAGTTGCTTGGGTGGTCGTTAGGTTATTCTTGTCTTAGTAAGCATCATTAATTAGATACATTTTCCCAATGCATGAGGTAAAATGTCATTATAAGTAATATGTTTAGGGTCTGCTGTTTATACATGTTGTTTCTTCACTGACATTGTCTTGTTTTTTTCACAGGTGATGTCTCAGTAGAGCTCCAGTTTCCTTCAGCTCCCTCTGGTAAGAGAGCCCAGTCCTGCAACTGTACCTCCACTGCTTGATCCAAAATGGCTGCCACCAAAAGCGGTTATGAGGGCAAGATAGCCGGCCTATATGACCTAGACCGCACACTGGGCAAAGGCCATTTCGCAGTGGTCAAACTAGCCCGTCATGTCTTCACAGGCCAATTAGTAGCAGTCAAAGTCATCGATAAGACGAAACTTGACGACTTAGCGACCGGTCACTTGCTTCAAGAAGTCCGCTGCATGAAACTCGTCCAGCACCCCAATGTTGTGCGACTTTATGAGGTCATCGATACGCAGACAAAGCTGTATCTCATCCTAGAGCTGGGCGATGGAGGAGACATGTACGATTATATCTTGCGTCACGAAGGCGGGGTGGCCGAAGACACAGCGAAAGTGCACTTTGCGCAGATCATTCGCGCGATAGCCTACTGCCATCGTCTGCATGTCGTCCACAGGGATCTGAAGCCGGAGAATGTGGTTTTCTTCAGGCAACAGGGAACAGTGAAGCTGACCGATTTTGGCTTCAGTAACCACTTTCAGCCTGGGACCATGTTGATGACCAGCTGTGGTTCTCTAGCATACTCCGCTCCAGAAATACTGCTAGGCGAGGAGTATGACGCTCCAGCAGTGGGTAAGTGACAATACGCTCTTTTTTGGGCATTGCACCTCCTACAGATTCTTTCTTCTCTCTGTTTCCAAGTGTGTTGTTTCATTCTGCCAGTCAATCAGAATGCATTTAGAACGTCAAATTCCCATTCAGAGTCACCCACAAGACTGAGAGATTCTGAAGATTTATAGTTTCAAAGATTCATTGATTTTAAGATTTCAACGAATGAAAGATTCATGGTTTAAAAGTTTCATAGATTTAAAGGGATAGTTCACCCAAAAATGAAAATTATGATTTATTCACCCTCAAGAGGGCCATTATTATTTCCTCAGAGCTGTGTGGAGTACTTTTTATGATGGATGGATGCACTTTTATTTTGCTTCAAAATATCAATACCCATTTACTGCCATTATAAAGCTGAGAAGAGCCAAGACATTTTTTTAATATAACTTTGTCTGAAAGAAGAAAGTCATATACCCCTGGGATGGATTGAGGGTGAGAAAATCATGGAGTAATTTTCATTTTTTGGAGAACTATCCCTTTAAGACTCTTAACGATTTTAAAGATTAATAGATTCAAAAGATATTCAAAGATTCATTGATTTTAAGATTTCAAACATTGAAAGATTCATGGATTTAAGATTCTAATTATTTTAAAAATATTCTAAAGATTCTAAAGATTTGTCGGTTCAAAAGAGATTTTTAAAGATTCAAAAGAGATTCAAAGATTCATAGTTTTGAAGATTCATAGATTTTAAGATTTCAAACATGGAAAGATTCATGGATTTAAGATTTTAATAATTTGAAAAATTCCTAAAGAGTCATAGATTCAAAAGATTATGAAGATTCATAGATTCAGAAGAGATTCACAGATTCATAGTTTTGAAGATTCATCGATTTTAAGATTTCAAACATTGAAAGATTCATGGATTTAAGATTCTAATAATTTGAAAAAATTCTAAAGATTCTAAAGATTTGTCGATTCAAAAGAGATTTTTAAAGATTCAAAAGAGATTCAAAGATTCGTAGTTTTGAAGATTCATCGATTTTAAGATTTCAAACATTGAAAGATTCATGGATTTAAGATTTTAATAATTTGAAAAATTCCTAAAGAGTCATAGATTCAAAAGATTATGAAGATTCATAGATTCAGAAGAGATTCACAGATTCATAGTTTTGAAGATTCATCGATTTTAAGATTTCAAACATTGAAAGATCCATGGATTTAAGATTCTAAAAATCTGAACACATCCTAAAGATTCATAGATTCTAAAGATTCATAGATTCAAAAGAGATTTTTAAAGATCCATAGATTCAAAAGAGATTCAAAGATATAGTTTTGAAGATTCATAGATTTTAAGATTTCAAAAACTGAAAGATTAATGGATTTAACATTCTAATCATTTGAAAAATTCCTAAAGATTCATAGATTCAAAAGAGATTCTAAAGATTCAAAAGAGATTTTAAAGATTCATAGATTCGTCATTTCAAAGATTTAGAGATTCTAAGATTCCGAAGATTTAGAGTTTCTCTTCTATTCATGTGTTTCCAAATGTGTCCTTTCATTCAATCAGTCAGACTTCAGCAGAGGGCTAAATTCCGTCTTTTCGGACTCTTAATTTACATGCAGCGCAGTCAAACTAATCTGCAGAGGGATTAAATCGCAGAGGCTCGCTGGCCTGAACATCAAACTCTGTGTCTGTGTCACAAGAACACCGGGACGCCTCGCTCTCCTCTCCCCATGTGTCTCTTATGGGTTTAATCGCTGCCGTTTGCCCAGCAGAAATCTTCTACTGAATGAACAGCACATCTGTGCTCTAGCAGGGGTCAAGCTAGGAGATTTATGTCAGGTCAGACCTACACATGACTCAATTGACTGCATACAGAATCCCTGCAGCAAATTCTCATTGAATATCCGGAAAATTAAGGGTAGTGAAATGGATTCCAAAGACCACTGGCATTAAGGCCATTAAAAATCCATATCATCCGACCACAGTGATGTATAGAATGTTTTGCTGCCTGCTGTACATTTTTCTGTTGTGTCAGGCAGTGCTTTGGTCTGGGATTTCTTGTACAGCATGTGCTGTAATATTGTGTCTTTGAAAATTGTTTGAAAGATGAATGTGGCTAGCCGCGAACTCACGTTCCTTCTATCCATCATCCATTCCATTGTTCAGACCCAGTCACCTTATTAAGCTCCAGAGAATGAATGTACGGCAAAAGAGAGGGGGAGAAATGAAAAGAAAGCAGATTTAGAGAGAGAGAGAGAGAGAGAGAGAGAGCGAGAGACTGGGGCAAGCAGAGAGACAGACTTTAGAGGACACTTGAGCTTAACATTGACTCAGACAGGAGGATGAAGAGTAACAGGACTGACAACGACTTGTTCTGTCTCTCTTTCTCTCTCTTGTTATTGTCTTGTTCCAGTTCAGTATGTGAGATTCTAAGATTCGAATGATTCTAAGGACTCTAAGTTTCTGAAGATTCAAGAATGCCAGTGATTCCAAATATTCCAAACAATCATTAGTATTCCAAGATTCTAAACATTTGAAGATTACAAAATTACAAAAAATTCAGTTTCAAAGAATTTAATATTTGTAGGTTCACAGATTCTGAAGATTCTAGTGATTTTGTTCTGAACATTCATTGTTTCCAAAATTCAAAGATTCAAAGATGAATAAGTTCTAAAATTATAAAAAAAAGTACAGTTTCAAAGATTCATCGATTTTAAGATTCCAAAGATTGAAAGATTCATAGTTTTAAAGATTATAAAAATTCTCAGTGATTCCATAGATTCAATGTTCATAGTTTCAAAGATTCAGGTTTTAAAATTACAAAGACTTAAAGGAATCACGCAGTAGATTGATTAATAGATTCATGGATTAAAATATAAGATTCAAAGATTTAGAATAGATTCTAATGATTCATAGTTTGAAAGATTCACACGTTTTAAAATTCCAAAGTTTGAGAGATTAATAGGTTTAAAAATTCATAGTTTGACTGATAAATTCTTAGATTCAAATTTTTATAGATTCACAGATCCTGAAGATTCTAATGATTTTAATGAATATTCGTTGTTTCAAATTAGATCCAAAGATTTATAAATTCTAAAGATTATAAAAAATGTACAGTTTCAAAGATTTGAGATTTAAGATTCCAAAGATTGAAAGATTCATAATTTAAGAGATTCTAAAAATTCTCAATGATTCCATAGATTTAACATGGATTCAGAGATTCTGAAGATTCATAGTTTCAAAGATTCAGGTTTTAAAATTACAAGGACTGACAGGATTCACACAATAGATTGATTAATAGATTCATAAAATATTATAATCACAGATTCTAAAGATCAGAAGATTCTCATGGAGAGAATCTAAAGCCTCATAGATTTAGAATAGATTCTAACGATTCATAGTTTGGAAGATTCACCGATTTTAAAATTCCAAAGATTCATAGTTTCAAAAATTCAGTTTGACTGATAAATCCATAGATTCTAAAGGTTCTATTCAAAATACATTCAAAGAGTCATAGATTCTAGAGATTTACAGTTTAAAAGATCCATAGATTTAAGATTCTAAAGATCTAATGTTAATCTATTGGTTTTAGAGATTCATACGCATTCATACATGCATTCATTCATATATGGTCTTAGGGAAACGTGGAATAAGTTTGGGGTTTCCCTGACCCTGATCTGATATTTCTTAGGGTGCATTTTTACAGCCCAAGTTCTTATTCAAAAATAGTTGGAGTGCAACAGAATAGAACAGAATAGGGATCCAGGGATGTGTTTTGCAAGTCAAACTATTTTTAGCTTGACACACTGGCTTAAAAACGCAACGCTCATGACGAACGATGAAAAAATGTCATGAAGATGGAGACGTGGAGAGCCAGAGAGAGAGAGAGACAGGCTTTAGAGGACACTTGAGCTTAACTTTGTGACAGACAGGAGGATGAAGACTGACACTGAACCTGTCTGTCTCTCGTTCCAGTTCACTAGGGATTTCTCGAGCACAGATGCTGCCATGTGTGCCCTTCCGCTCCGCTGGCCTGACATTATTAATATCATTTTTGTATGATATTTTCAGCCAGAGCGTCATGTGACGATGGGACGGTAATTCTCACAGAGGCTGCATGTGCCAGGATTAGATCTGCACAAAGTGGGTCAGTCTCCACTGAGACCCAGCAAAGCGTGCAAAGGAGGCTATACTCACACGCTACTTTAGGATGCTAGAAGCATGTAAATATGAGGGCTTGTCTCACCTCTCTCCAAGCGAAATGAACAGTAAACATGCATATAAACTCAATGGAGAAGCTTTACACACAACCTGCCCATGTTAGCATCTGGCTAATTTAGCTAGCTTCTACCAAATTCACAGATGCATATAAATACTGTAGAACTGGGCGCATATCCTTTGTAGGGCTACTCAACGAATCAAAATAAATCACAGCACTAAGCTACAGCGTAATTTTGGTTCTAAGGGCTATAAATATATGTGCAGCATGTTTCAGAGTGAAACTCATGATCTGCCGTTTTTAGTCTCTCGGTTCACAGTAAATGCTGATTCATATGAACTTTATCTGTGCATCTGCTCCGAGTTTAGATCCATTATATTGTGTGTTTGAGGCCTCAACATGTGCTAACCATGTTGCTAAACTTGCTGAAGCAAATGAGAAATGCTTATGAACCGAAAAAGAGAAGCTTTAAGGTCTCCCTGTGGTTTTTTGCCAAAATGAAAGCTTGATGGTTTAATGTTTGAAAATGAGGAAATTCGTATGAAAGCTGGAAATAATGGTATTGTATTTTGACATTATGGTGTGAAATAAACACATTTTTATGAAATAATATAATAATTAATATAATTATTTATTCTTAAAAATATATATTTTTAAGTGAAATATTAAAATAGTAATATTCATTATTTTAACAATAATAATAAACAAAAAGGAATATCAGTATTATAAATGTGACCCTGGACCAAAAATACAGTCTTAAGTCGCTGGGGTATATTTGTAGCAATAGCCAAAAATACATTATATGGGTCAAAATTATTTATTTTTCTTTTATGCCAGAAATCATTAGGATATTAAGTAAAGATCATGTTCCATGAAGATATTTTGTACATTGCCTATCATAAATATGTCAGAACTTAATTTTTGATTAGTAATATTCATCGCTAAGAACTTCATTTAGACAACTTTAAAGGCGATTTTCTCAATATTTAGATTTTTTTGCACCCTCAGATTCCAGATTTTCAAATAGTTGTATCTCAGCCAAATATTGTCCTATCCTAACAAACCATACATCAATGTATGTATAAATGTATAATTATGTATAAATCTCAATTTCAAAAAATTGACCCTTATGACTGGTTTTGTGGTCCGTGGTCACAAATGATTAATAATAATAATAGGTCTACGTCTTTGTCATCAGTGACAAAAGAAATGAGAAGTGTCTTATCCTCCCTTTTGATACTTTTATTTTTTCTATCATAAAATGCAAATTAGCTAACTAACAATGTAAATGTACATTTTGTGAAATTTTTTTTCCCCCTTTTTATTTTAGTACTTGGAAGTGCCTAATTATATTTTGCTATAGCACCAAAAATAGAGACTTTATCAAAAAGACGTACTGAAATCGCGTTTGGTCTCGTACTGCATCGCGTCCCTTGTCAGTGTTGGGCGCTTGCTTAGCAATTTGTTGCGATTAACAGGAAAGTGTGTTCAAGGGCCAGCAGAAGACAGTGTAAAATAATACTCTTTGAGAGAAGCAGTTTATCAGCGGAAGTTAAAATCAGCTCGTAAGTGTATTTACTTGTCTCATTAGTGTTTAGGCAGTTGTCCTTGCTAGGAAACGCTTGTTTTGTTTACTGTGGAGACGTGCTGAAATCACGTTTGATCTCGTACTGTATCGTGTCCCTTGTCAGTGTCGGGCGCTTGCTTGGCAATTTGTTGCGATTAACAGGAAAGTGTGTTCAGCTGAATTGGAGTAGTGTTTTGTTAGATGGGTATAAAAAAGCTTAGATTACCGCGGCAGCCGTCGTGTTAAGACCGAAGAGTAAAGACCATCGACTCTACCGTGCAACTCCACCGGGCAGGGACACCGGCAAAGGATAAAAGTATCGCTTTTTTTCCCCTATTTCCTACTACTTGTTTCACTTCTGTTTCAGTTTTTATAACCATTTCTTACTATGAGTAAGTAAGTTGTTGTTGTTGTTTTTAAAACGTGTGTTTGGCTCAGTGTTGATGTCTGTATTGGTTGTTTATTAAGTTTTAGTTTTATTTAATTTTAGTTATTTTAGTACTTCATACTACATGGAAATGAAATAATATATATATTGAATTTATTTTTATATGTATGTATATGTATATGTGTGTGGCTGTACATACACATGTCGTTGTTTTTTGGTGTTTGGCTTAGTGTTATGTTAGAAGCATTATTATACTCATACCTTTTGTTGTTTTAATATTTTAAGTTGTTTTTAGTGTTACTTTTTTTGTTTTCATTTAAATGTTTAGTTTTTGAAATGTTGTATGCATTTGTCATTTTTTAATTTCTTTATTTTCTTAAATGTGTGTGTATATATAGTATTTACAGAGTTTTGACTTTTAGTTTGTTACTTTTTCTTATTTGTAAGTCGCTTTGGATAAAAGCGTCTGCTAAATGACTAAAAGTAAAGTAAAGTAAAGTAAAGTAAAACATCCAGAGCTGTTTTGCATTTCATGTGCTAGTCTGTTTATTTCAGCATCTCTTGTGAGGGCACAGCAATGCCCATCGGCTGACCCTGTGGCCCGCTGCCTAGTGTTTTAATCAGCTCCTGAGGTTTTCTGGGCACAGGCTGGCATCTGAAACTTCATCTGGAAAGTTCTAGGTCAAGCTGATGCCATGAACCTCAGTAGCAGGAGAGAGAGATGGGAAAGAGTAGAACGCCTCTCTGGGAAGCTGATCTGATGTTTGAACAAGTGAACAGAGAAGGCTCCGTTTCCACTGTATGTGTGTGTGCATATATTTCTTTTATTTCTTTCTTTCTTTCTTTCTTTTTTGTGCATGCATGAGCCTGAGCCACTGTGTGTGGACGGCTGAATATTCATTAGCTCAGTGAGAGGTTTTATTCATAGTCAGTAATCAGCTGCTCAGTTGTAATCCACTCACAAGAGTTCAGTCACTCAGTGCTAGCGCGAGAACACACACACACTATACACACACACACACGCACACACACACACACACACACACACACACTAGACACACAGTGCCCACTTCCACCCACGCAGCAGCAACACCACCACCTCTCTCACACACACACACACACACACACACACACTAGACACACACACACACACACTATACTCACACACACACACTATACACACACACACACACACACACACACACACACATTTAAGCTGTAATTGCCACTCTATGCAACACACAGCATTTGAATACATACGGATTTTGTACGGACCAAATGTTCTCACATTTTCGTGAGGAAAATGGCTTGATAAATATATTAAATATGTTATGTATATTAAATAAACTGCAGAAAATATGTGTGAGGGTTAGGTTTAAGGGTTAGAAAATATCTGCCTCTTTGTATAAACAATAGAAGTCAATGGAAAGGCATCAACACGTGTGTGTGTGTGTGTGTGTGTGTGTGTGTGTGTGTGTGTGTGTGTGTTTGTGTGTGTGTGTGAGAGAGTGTGTGTGAGAGTGTGAGCGTGAGCGTGTGCGTGTGAGAGTGTGAGTGTGTGTGTGTGTGTGCGTGCGTGCGTGCGTGCGTGTGTGTGTGCGTGTGTGTGTGTGAAGCAGCTCAGTGTCATCAGGATTCAGGTTGTCGACACTGCTGATCAGAGATGTTCTGAGCTAGATAAGCTGGGAGAGACTGACTCAGTGACATCTCACAAACAAACACACACACAACACTGTATAGCTATCTTTGTGAGGACATTCATTGACACAATGCAGTCTCTAGATCCTTACCGTAACCCTACCCTTTACCCATTTGTAACCTGACCCCTAAAACCAAGTCTTGACCCTCAAACAGGCCTTTAAAGGGCTCTCAGAAAGTGAGGACCTGCCAAAATGTCCTTACCTTATCATTTTGTCCTCACTCCGATGGTCTAAAACTCAAACCAGCCCTCACAAAGATAGCTGTACAAGTGCACATACACACACACACACACACACACACACACACACTTCATTGATAACACACACCTACTTCAAAGTGCAGTCTTACTCTTCATTAAAGTCATTTATAATGTTACAAAATATTTCTCTTTCAAATAAATGCTGGGGTTTTTTTCTATTTAGGAAAGGAACATGAAAAAAAAATGTGTGAGTTTTCAAAATTGAGAATGATCAGAAATGTTTCTTAAGCAGCAAATCAGCATATTAGAATGATTTCTGAAGGAGCATGTGACACTGAAGCATGTGACATCACGGGAATAAATTACATTTTAAAATAAATCAAAATAGAAAGTGACAGTGTGTCATTTTAAATTGTAATATTTTTTCATAATTTTACTGTATTTTTGATCAAATAAATGCAACCCTGGTGAGCATAAGAAACTTGTTTCATGAAAAAGTCTTACCGAAAAAAAAAAATGGTATAGTGTAATATCCGAATATTCTAATAAAATTCAATTGATTTCAATATAAAGATTTTAAAGTTTCAAAATTCAAGATTCTATAGATTTAAAAAAGATTCCATATCAGAGATGATTTTCAAAGATTTTTAAACAATCTAGATAAGATCCTAAGATTCAAAACAGTGCATTTCTACTATTATTGCACATCTACTATAGATTTTATATACATATAGAGATTCACCTGCCTACTGTAATTAGAATCCTTAGAATCCTAGAATCTGTACAAGACCTCAAGTCTCGAGACATTTCTCACAGTTGTCACATTATTTGTGACCCTGGACCACAAAACCAGTCATAAGTGTCAATTTTTCGAAATTGAGATTTATATATCATCTGAAAGCTTAATAAATAAGCTTTCCATTGATGTATTATTTGTTATGATAGAACAATATTATGTTATATTTGGCCGAGATACAAATATTTGAATATCTGGAATCTAAGGGTGCAAAAAATCAAAATATTGAGAAAATCACCTTTAAAGTTGTCCAAATGAAGTTCTTAGCAATGCATATTACTAATCAAAAATTAAGTTTTAATTTATTTAGGGTAGGAAATTTACAAAATATCTTCATGGAACATGATCTTTACTTAATATCCTAATGATTTTTGGCATAAAAGAAAAATTAATAATTTTGACCCATACAATGTATTTTTGGCTATTGCTACAAATATACCCCAGCGACTTAAGACTGCTTTTGTGCTCCAGGGTCACATTTAACCTCAACACAGATCGACTCACACAGCAGTTCCTTGTTAGCCTTCATTGTGTATAATGTGTTTTGTGTAAACTGTAGTCACATGGCTCTCACACAGAGAGATGTGCTGCTTTTCAAACTGTGCTCACACTGAGGTGCTGTGACTTATTTTATTTAACAAGATGGAACAAGATAAGAAAAAACTTATTATTCTGCCACCTCCACACATAACATTATTTGTCAAGGCAAGATGTTTTCTTACAAGAAGAAACTGCATAGGTTATATTTGTGATGGATAAATACTAAATATAGTTTAAGAAAGCCAGCTGAGGTTTTAATATTAATGCACTTGTTTAATCAAGGATATCAGGATTTTTATGCCGTTTAAACCCGACAGCACTTCGGTGTCTATTTCTATGTCCAAACATGTAGTATGTATATTAAGAGCATTTGATTATGCTTAAAAAATACAATTTGTGCCTTTCAATAGACGTTAAATAACATGCGTGACATGTAGAGCTCGTGTCTGTCTGTCTGTTTGTCTGTATCTGTGGAGGAACAATGCAGTACAGAGCAAAAGAGAGGGCTTATTGTTAGAGCAGTTAAAGACACAGTTTGGACAATGCTGTATCTCTGCTGATCCTTTGCTCTGATTCACACAGTAGATGCTCTTTCACACAGAATTCGTCCTCACACACACACACACACACACACACACACACACACTGAGACCAGCATGTCACATTTGAAGCTGTTGTTTGAATGGGAAAGTTTAAGAAGTTCCACAAAGCCATTTGCACCATGCTTTTATCTCACTTAATATTTCATTTTGGTGCATCAATCTATTTAATTACTTAGTATATAAAACCATGATCCATGGTCTTGTTTTAACGTTTTATTTTACATTATTAACAGCAGGACATTTCTGATGTCTTTAATCATTCTTCCATTATGAATTTTGATATTTAACTGAGGTAGTTGATGTTTGTGAATGTTTATTAAGTGATTTATTAAATTGTGACACTGTTATAAATATGGGATCCTCTATCGATCATGTTGTAGCCATGGGTGTAATCATGTCTTATGTGATGTATTGTTAGATGTGAAAATTTTGACAAATCGAGCATTTGAATGGAATATATGTGTGTTTTTAGAGATGTAACATTGGCCAGTGAATGATAACGTCAATATAATTCATGATTTAAAAAGTGGATGGAGGCTCTGAATTATTCACCGCACTGAAGAATGCCTTGAGCTGAAAAGTTTGTGTTTTGTCCTGATGGTGATTAATGTAAAAATTAAATGTTAAAAGAATGTTTTTTTTTTTTGTGAGTGCAGATCATGGTTTCATATACAAAGTTTAAGAATTCAACACAGCAAAATTAATTTACTTTAAATGCATTATTATTATTATTGTTTAAAAGATACATAATTTAATCATATATAATTTAATGTTAATTCTGTTTTCATTTTCAGCAGTGTTGTTGTTATTATTACTCATTAATGATAATAATAATAAATGTAACATGTTAGTAGTGTAATAGTATTTGTTTTATTAGTAATAATGATGATGATGATGATGATGAAGTAATCAAGGTGGGTCATAGGTGATCTAAGGCAGGACTATTATCATTAATTAAAATTAAACCATTAAAAAATGTTCCAATAAATAAAAAAATTAAGTGAAAATTAGAAAAGGGTTTTTTATATATACTTAAATAACTCAAGCTAAATAAACTAATATCAGGTGGATCTAATATTTGCATTCATCCTCTGGCCTTTTCTGAATTTCTATATTTGCTGAAATGTAACTCACAGCCGGTCAGGTATGAATGATCACATTCTCGGTACTCTTTCCTTTTGAAATGTTATGAATATGATATAAGTGATCTACCCAAGGAAATCTAAACTGATCCAATTATTTTAAAATCATAAAGTGGAAGGCCTAGATCTCTCACCCATATTTTTATGTTGTTGTTTTTTTTCACACACTCTATTCATATCACACGAGTAAAAAACGTAAAAGAGGAAGTTTGTTTTATTGGAAGGCCATTGTGGAAAAGTACTCCATTAAAACAAACACATCTCTTGTGGGACTTACACGCCCCCTCTACTACTTTTCTCTCTTTTTGGTGCCCTGTTCACTCTGTTCTTGGTTCATGATGTCCTTGGTTGACACAGAGTTGGATGGGAAAACAATTTCAGGGACATTTCGGTCAGAAACACGTCTATAGCGATTGGCGATTAATGATTGGTTAAGTTAAGAGTTAATTATTGTCTGAGGACATACGTTGACTCTGTTGGAGAGGTTTAGGCTGGTTTTATTCGCATTTTAGTTTGACTTAACCTCTCTGTGTATTAGTTGGTGGTGATAATGTGAGGACTTAAAACCCTTGACATGTTTCTTCCTCTTTTCTGTACAAATCCTGTTACACTTCTCTCTAGGGGTGTACATATTTACTCTGACAACAATTTGATTTAGTTATGATTGCATCTTGATATCATAGTGATATAGCACTAATATTACTATAAATAAAAATAGATATAGAAATATAAAGACCTACTTAAAGTCTTGAAGTTATTATATTATATTATATGAAAATATATGAACGTTAATGCAGGTGATTCATTTTTCCTTAACCCAGCTGCTGTGATGTCTGTTAATCAAAGAACAAAAGAAAAATGAGGAAATCAATAACTTTTATATCTTTAAGGATTCATCTGTATTTAATTTAGAATTTAGTGTTTGATAACTTTATTCAATTTCTGTATATTTCCTAAATATATCATTTATTATAATGGGTTTATGTGAAGATTGTTTTAAGTACACTTAAATTAGAAGCTGTTATTTTTTTAAAGTCTAATAAATGTTAAAATAGCTCTCAATTGTACTGTAATTTTGAATGACTCTCCTTCAGTCATAAAAAAGATGACCTTAAACAAATATTAAAAATATACTGTCTATGTTGTTTCTACATTAATTTGAAGATTTAATGTGAAATTATTGCAATATAAAAGCTTTAAAGTTAGGTGGGATTAATCACAATTAATCGTGATTAATTTCAGAAAATAATGTGCGATTAATTTTTTTTTTTTTTTTAATCGATTGACAGTACTAATTATATTATTAATTGAATTTATTATACTATATTAGTCTACATTTTTTCCATTTAAATAACATTTTGTATCCCGGACTGCATTAAAAACAAATACATGATGCAAATAAATAAGAAATATTTTAGTTAAAGTCTGTTATTGTGTGCATTTCAGATATCTGGTCCCTGGGTGTGATCCTCTATATGCTAGTTTGTGGACACCCACCCTTTCAAGAGGCCAATGACAGCGAGACCCTCATCATGATCATGGACTGTCGCTACGCTGTGCCAAACCACGTCTCTCCAGAATGCAAAGAGTACGTATGTCATCTGAGCTTTGATTTTCCTCAGAAACTAATAAACAGATTTCTCAGATTTAATCCAGAAGGCTGGAGGTTATTGTGTATTTATACACTGCTTTTTCATTATTATTTTTTTTACTTGAAGCAAAATTGCATTAAATATTAAGACTTGTTTTCCGACAACGTATTTTCTTTTATTAGTTCATTTTTCTTACTCCATTGACATTTGTTATTTTCTTCTTTAAAGCATAAAGC
>JAFVLL020034168.1:25055-95759 GCA_021397915.2 Tor tambroides
TGTTTTGTTTTGTTTTGCTTGGATTTTAACTTATGATGTTTAAAGTCCCTTAAATTCTTAAACTTGCATGTATATAAACTGTGGCAATTGCATGATACAATGAAATTACAAAAGATTTGTGTAATACGGTGACGTCAAAATTAATGTCATGCAGTTTCAAAATTGAATGGGTTTTGTCTTAGCATGCATCATGACATTACCTCCAGGTTCGGCTGAATTTGTAGTAGACAGCCATATTCGTGCTTGGACATGCAGTTATTGTCCCTCCCTATAAGTCTGATAATAGAGGAGTTCTCTGTTAAGTAAGAGGGTGGATTTGTTTGGAGTTCTTAGTAATAGTAAATACTGTTGCTAAGTAACTGTTGTACTACGAAGTAAGTGCTGTGTGGCCATAATAATCATTTGATTCTGAGACAGTTGGGTTTTTTCGAAAGATTTTAAGATCAGTGTCTGGCATTCTTACAGACAAATACCAATAGTACTCGTCTTTTCTTGAGCAAACACATAAGGTCAGTATATAAACCTGTTAGACAGCTTACCTTGTGCTCACACACTCGCCTTCCTCTCTTCAATAATGCTGCATATGTGAAAGTCAAGTGCAGTTCACCTCTATATGTAGCTCTGCCTGTTTCAACACAAAGAGCACTACATCCCCTCCACTTAAAGATTCCTAAAAGGGTTTTCCAGCCTGATGCCATACAGAAACCTTTTACCATTCTATTAAGCCGTACCACACAAGTGAGAGTGCTGTTTTGTGGTTGTTAGCACATTTCTGTGCAGTTGCTTGGGTGGTTGTTGGGGTATTCTTGTCTTAGCAAGCATCATTACTTAGCTAAATCTTCCAAATACATGAGGTAAAATGTCATTATATTTAATATTTTTAGGGTCTACTGTTTATATTCAGTATGGTGTTTCTTCACTGTCTTTATCTTTTTTGTTTTTCCACAGGTGATGTCTCAGTAGAGTTCCAGTTTCCTTCAGCTCCCTCTGGTAAGAGAGCCCTGTCCTTCAACTGAACCTCCACTGCTTGATCCAAAATGGCTGCCACCAAAAGTGGTTATGAGGGCAAGATAGCCGGCCTATATGACCTAGACCGCACACTGGGCAAAGGCCATTTTGCTGTGGTCAAACTAGCCCGTCACGTGTTCACAGGCCAACTAGTAGCAGTCAAAGTCATCGACAAGACAAAACTTGATGACTTAGCAACCGGCCACTTACTTCAAGAAGTACGCTGCATGAAACTCGTCCAGCACCCCAACGTAGTGCGACTGTATGAGGTCATCGATACGCAGACCAAGCTGTACCTCATTCTAGAGTTGGGCGATGGAGGTGACATGTACGATTACATCTTGCGTCATGAAGGCGGGGTGGCCGAAGATACGGCGAAAGTGCACTTTGCGCAGATCGTTCGAGCAATAGCCTACTGCCATCGTCTGCACGTTGTCCACAGGGATCTGAAGCCGGAGAATGTGGTGTTCTTCAGGCAGCAGGGGACAGTGAAGCTGACAGATTTCGGCTTTAGTAACCACTTTCAGCCCGGGACCATGTTGATGACCAGCTGTGGTTCGCTAGCATACTCTGCCCCAGAAATACTGCTAGGTGAAGAGTATGACGCTCCAGCAGTGGGTAAGTGGCAAAACTGTCTTTTTTTGGACATTGCACCTCCTACAGATTCTTCTATCACAGTTTTTCTTCTTCTGTCTGTTTCCAAGTGTGTCGTTTCATTCAGCAAGTCAATTAGAATGCATTTAAAATCCCTGATAATCACATTTGAGCCAAATTCCCATTCAGAATCACCCACAAAATCAAAAGATTCATAGTTTCAAAGATTCATAGATTTTAAGATTTCATAGAATGAAAGATTCATAGTTTCAAGGTTTCATAGATTTAAAGGGATAGTTCACCCAAAAATGATGGTCAGAGTTTTGAAACCAAATAAAGTGCATCCATCCATCATAAAAAGTACTCAACACGTCATACGCTAGAATGTCACTCTTTCATGAACATGCATATGACAGTTAGTGGAAGCTAGAGATTATGGTCTATAAAGTTTTAAATATGGATTTTTCTTACACAAACGCATTGCTTCACTTCAGAAGTCCTTTATTAACCCCCTGGAGCACTTTTTATGATGGATGTACTTTTTTGGGTTTTAAAATCTTGACCACCATTCACTGCCATCATAAAGCTTGGAAGAGCAATGCAGGACATTTTTTAATATAACTCTGATTGTATTTGTCAGAAAAAAGAAAGTCATATACAACTACATGTAGATGGCTTGAGGCTGAGTAAATCATGGGGTAATTTTCATTTTTGGGTGAACTATCCCTTTAAGATTCTCATGATTTTAAAGATTCATAGATTCAAAAGCGTTTCAAAGATTCATAGATTTTAAGATTCAAACATTGAAAGATTCATGGATTTAAGATTCTAACCATTTTTTTTTAAACCTAGACATTCATAGATTCAAAAGAGATTCTAAAGATTCATAGATTCTAAAAAATCATCATTTCAAAGATTTACAGATTTTAAAATTCCAAAGATTAAAAATTTATTTTCTATTTATGTTTCCAAGTGTGTCCTTTTATTCAGTCAATCAGTCTTCAGTAGAGGGCTAAATTCTGTCCTTTTAGACACTTAATTTACATGCAGCACAGTCAAACTAATCTGCCAAGGGATTAAATCGCAGAGGCGCGCGGGCCTGCACATCAAACTCTGTGTCTGTGTCACAAGAACACCAGGACGCCTCGCTCTCCTCTCAGAGTTGATCCTCCCCTCTCCTCTCCCCACGTGCCTCTTATGGGTTTAATCGCTGCCGTTTGCCGAGCAGAAATCTTCTACTGAATGAACAGCACATCTGTGCTCTAGCAGGGGTCAAGCTAGGAGATTTGTGTCAGGTCAGTCGTACACATGACTCAATTGACAGCATTCAGAGTCACTGCAGCAAATTCGCATAAGAGTTAAATTCCAAATTTGAAAATTGAGGGTAGTGAAATGGATTCCAAACAACATTGACATTAAGACCATTAAAAACCCGTATTATCAGACCACAGTGATGTATAGAATGTTTTTGCTGCCTGCTGTACATTTTTCTGTTGTGTCAGCCAGTGCTTTGGTCTGGGACTTTCTTGTACAGTATGTGCTGAAATGTTGTGTCTTTGAAAATTGTTTGGAGGATGAATGTGAGCCGTGAACTCACGTTCCTTCTATCCATCATCCATTCCATTGTTCAGACCCAGTCACCTTATTAAGCTCCGGAAACTCAATGTACGGCAAAAGAGAGGGGGAGAAACGAGAAGAAAGCAGATTTAGAGAGAGAGAGAGAGAGATTCAGTGAGAGCGAGACTGGGGCAAGCAGAGAGACAGACTTTAGAGGACACTTGAGCTTAACATTGACTCAGACAGGAGGATGAAGACTAACAGGATTGACAACAAATTGTTCTGTCTCTCTTTCTCTTTCTTGTTATTGTCTTTGACCAGTTCAGAAGAGCTTTCTAGAGCACAGATGTGAGCTAAGCACAGACTCTGAACTATATATACTACTCCATTTCACTGCTCTGAGATTCTAAGATTCAAATGATTCTAAAGACTCTAAGGTTCTGAAGATTCCAGTGATTCCAAACATTCCAAGATTCGAAATATTCCAAACAATCTTTAGAATTCCAAGATTCTAAACAATTTGAAGATTACAAAATTCAGTTTCAAAGAACTGAATGGTTATATATTCACAGATTCTGAAGATTCTAATTATTTTAATAATTCTGAAGATTCGTTGTTTCAAAATAGATTCAAAGATTCAAAAATTCTAGAGATCATAAAAAATGTACAGTTTAAGATTCCAAAGATTGAAAGATACATAGTTTTAAAGATTCTAAAAATTCTCAGTGATTCCATTGATTCATCATGCTTCATAGGTTTAACATGGATTCAGAGATTCTAAAGATTCATAGTTTCAAAAATTCAGGTTTTAAAATTACAAGGACTGAAAGGATCCATGCAGTAGATTGATTAATAGATTCATGGATTAAAATATTAAAATCACAGATTCTAAAGATGTGAAGATTCTCATCTAGAGATTCCAAAGCTTCATAGATTTAGAGTAGATTCTAAGGATTCATAGTTTGAAAGAATTCACAGATTCACAGGTTTAAAAAATTCATAGTGTAACTGATAAATTCAAATTTTTATATATTCACAGATTCTAAAGGTTCTAAAGAATTAAAGATTCAAAATTGATTCAAAGAGTCATAGATTCTAGAGATTTATAGTTTAAACGATTCATAGATTTAAGATTCTAACAATCTAATGTTTCATAGATTTAAAATGGAGATTCATAATTATTTTCAAAAGTGACTAGTTGTTAGGTTGCCCGTATGACTAGGTGACTTAATTGGTCTTAGTGAAACTTGGAATAATTAGGCCAGTTTTGGGTTTCCCTGACCCTGATCTGGTGTGTTTCTTAGAGCGCATTCATACAACTCAAGTTCTTGTTCAAAAATAGTTTGAGTGCAACAGAATAGAACAGAACGTAGGGATCTAGGGGTGTGTTTTGCAAGATGAAATATTTTTAGCTTGACACACTGTCTTAAAAACGCAACGTTCGTGAATGATGAAGCTGGAGACTCATGTTTGACAGATACAGAGAAGGAGAGGTGGAGAGCCAGAAAGAGAGACAGACTTTAGAGGACACTTGAGCTTAACATTGTGACCCAGACAGGAGGATGAAGACTTACAGGGCTGACACTGAACTTGTCTGTCTCTCTTGCTGTCTCTCTCTCGTTCCAGTTCACTAGGGATTTCTAGAGCACAGATGTGTGCTGAGCTGCCATGTGTGCCCTTCCACTCTTCTGCTCTGACATTATTAATATCATATTTGTATGATATTTTCTGCCAGAGCGTCATGTGATGATGGGACAGTAATTCTCACAGAGGCTGCATGTGCCAGGATTAGATCTGCACAAAGTGGGTCAGTCTCCGCCGAGACCCAGCAAAGCGTGCAAAGGAGGCTATAGCCTACTCGCACACACGCTAGGATGCTAGAAGCGTATGAACCTGAGGGCTTGTCTCACCTCTGTCCAAGCAAAATCTACCCATGGTAGCCTAGAACTAGAGCAGATAAGGGCTGAGTAGTCATGCATTACAGATGTTTAACTTTCTGGGTCAGTCAAAATGAACAGTAAACACATATAAACGCAATGGAGAAGCTTTCCTATAGCTGTAGTTTAGCAGTTAGCATGTTAGCCTGAATACATTGAGTCATTCTGGTGAAACAAGCTCATCTCACTCTCAGTGGTTCCTGACGCCATATAATTCATGGTTTTTGAAGATGAGAGCATGTCGCACAACTTGTTAGCCCATGTTAGCATCTGGCTAATTTAGTTAGCTTCTCAGGTGCATTTACACTAAAATACTGTGGAACTGGATGCATATCATTTGTAGGGCCACATAATTTTTCAGAATAAATCACAGCACTAAGCTATAGCATAATTTCGAAGCTTGGCAGCTCATGATCTGCCGTTTTTAGTCTCTCGGTTCACAGTAAATGCTGCTTCACATGAACTTTATCTGTGCATCTGCTCCGAGTTTAGATCCCTTATAGTGTGCATTTGAGACCACAACATGTGCCAACCATCTTTCTAAACTTGCTGAAGCAAATGAGAAATTCTTATAAACCAGCTGTTGTCAACACAAGAGCAGTCTCCCTGTGGTTTTCCAGCCAAAATAAAAGCTTGATGGTTTAATGTTTGAAAATGAAGAAATTCATAAGAAAGCCGTAAATACTTTTACATTGCAGTGTAAAAAAAAATACTATTTTTTATTAAATCATATAATATTATTTATTCTTAAAAAATGTAAGTGAAATATTAGAATAGTAATATTTATTATTTTAACAACAATAATAAACAATATAATAATATAAAAAAAGAATATTAAAATAATAAATAATTAATAATATTGGTCTAGGTCTTTGTCATCAGTGCCAACAGATAAAAGTGTTTTATCATCCCTTTTGATACTATTATTTTTCTATCATAAAATGCAAATTAGCAAATTATTAAACTAACAATGCATTTTGTGACATTATTTGACGTTTTTCTTTATTTTAATTTTTTTTTTTTACTTGGAAGTGCTTAATGACATTTTGCTAGCTCCAAAAATAGAGACTTAATCAAAAACATCCAGAGCTGTTACATTTTTACATTTCATGCGCTAGTCTGTTTAGGATCTCTTGTGAAGGCACGGCAATGCCTGTCGGCTGACCCTGTGGCCCGCTGCCTAGTGGTTTAATCAGCTCCTGAAGTTTGCTGGGCACAGGCTGGCATCTGAAACTTCATCTGGAAAGCCTTCTTGTCTAGCAGTTCTAGGTCAAGCTGATGCCATTAACCTCAGTAGCAGGAGAGAGAGAGAGATGGGAAAGAGTAGAATGCCTCTCTGGGAAGCTGATATCTAATGTTTGAACGAGTGAACAGAGAAGGGTCCCGTTTCCACTGTATGTGTGTGTGTGCAAATATTTCTTTTATTCTTTTTTTGTGCATGCATGAGCCTGAGCCAGTGTGTGTGTGGATGGCTGAATATTCATTAGTTCAGTGAGAGGTTTTATTCATAGTCAGTAATCAGCTGCTCGGCTCTAATCCACTCACAAGAGTTCAGTCACTCAGTGCCAGCTCACACACACACACATCTAAGCTGTAATTGCCACTCTATTCAAAACACAACATTTGAATGCAGAAAATGCAGAAAATATGAGTGATGATTAGGTTTAAGGTTAGAAAATATCTAGCTCATTGTAAAACAATAGAAATCAATGGAAAGGTGTGTGTGTGTGTGTGTGTGTGTGTGTGTGTGTGTGTGTGTGTGTGTGTGTGTGTGTGTGTGTGTGTGTGTGAAGCAGCTCAGTGTCATCAGGATTCAGGTTGTTGACACTGCTGATCAGAGATGTTCTGAGATAGATAAGCTGGGAGAGACTGACTCAATGACATCTCACAAACACACACACACACACACACACACACACACACACACACACTTCAGTGATAACACATACCTTCTCCAACATGCAGACTTACTCGGCATTTAAGTAATTTGTAATGTTACTAGGGTTGCAAAAAGGTGGAAAATTTCCAGTAAATTTCGCAAACTTTCCAGAAATTTTGGAAACTTTCCGGGATTTTTGGAAAGTTTCCTGAAATTTACCGGAAATTTTCTACCCCTTTGCAAAAGATTTCTGGATCAAATAAATGCTGTTCTGAATTTTCTATTTAGGAAAGAAACCTGAAAAAATGTATGTAAATGTAAATTTTCACAAAAATATTGAGCAGCACAATTGTTTTCCACATTGATAATATTAAGAAATGTTACTTGAGCAGCAAATCAGCATATTAGAATGATTTCTGAAGGATCATGTGACACTGAAGACTGGAGTAATAATGCTGAAAATCAAGCTTTGACATCACAGGAACAAATTTAAAATATTTTAAAATAAATCAAAATAGAAAATTTTGAAATTGTAGTCATTTTTCATAATTTTCATAGTTTTTACTGTATTTTTGATCAAATAAATGCAGCCCTGGTGAGCATAAGAAACTTCTTATGAAAAAGACATGAAAAGTCTTACCGGAAAAAAAAAATCTTAGAATATTCTAATAAAATTCAGTTGTTTTCAACATAAGGATTTCAAAGATTTTAAAGATTCAAAATTCAACATTCTATACTTTAAAAATAACCTAGGATTCCATATCAGAGATCATTTTCAAAGATTTTAAACATTCTAAAGATAAGATTCAAAACAGTGCATTTCTACTATTATTTGATATCTACAGTACTACATAGATTTTATATAGAGAGAGAGAGAGATTCTGCTGTCTATAATTTGAATCCTTAGAATCCTAGAATCTTAGAATCTGAACAAAACCTCAAGTCTCGAGACATTTCACACAGTTGTCACATTATGTAACCTCAACACCGATCGACACACAGCAGTTCCTTGTTAGCCTTCATTGTGTGTAAAGTGTTTTGTGTAAACTGTAGTCACATGGCCCTCACACACAAAGAGGTGTGCTGCTCTTAAAACTGTGGACACACAGTTATGAGTTATCTTGCTGTGACTTATTTTAACAAGATGGAACAAGATAAGAAAAAACTTACAATAACTCATTATTTCTGCCACCTCCACACATAACATTATTTGTCAAGGCAGGTTTTCTTGCAAGAATCAATTTCATATGTTATATTTGTGATGGATAAATGCTAAAGCTAGTTTAATTAAGAAAACTGGTCGAGTACTAAAATTAAGTTTTAGTTATAATATTAATGCACTTATTTAATCAAGGATATCATGATTTTTATGCAGTTTAAACCTGATAGCACTTTGGTGTCACATTTCTATTCATGTCCAACCAGACATATATTATATAAGCATTTGAGTGTGCTTAAAAAAATTTGTGCCTTTCAATAGACGTTAAATAACAAGCTGCATGCCAGTACGAGACATGTAGCGCTCATGTCTGTCTGTCTGTATCTGTGGAGGAACGCACAGTACAGAGAGCAAAAGAGAGGGCTTATTGTTAGAGCAGTTAAAGACACTGCTTGGACAATGCTGTCTCTCTGGACTGTCTCTCACACTGATCCTTTGCTCTGATTCACACAGTAGATGCTCTTTCACACAATTTATCCTCACACACACACACACACACACACACACACTGAGAACAGCATGTCAGATTTGAAGCTGTTGTTTAAATTTGAAAGTTCAAGAAGTCCACAAAGCCGTTTGCACCACGCTCTTTTGTCACATAATATTTTATTTATTCATATTTATAATATAAATATACACTTAATATTTTAAATTGTGAAACTGTAATAAATATGGGATCCTCTATGAGTCATGGGTGTAATCATGTCTTATGTAATGTAGTGATAGATGTGAACATTTCGACAAATAGAAATTGTCTAGCATTTGTATGGAATGTATATGTGTGTTTTCAAAGACTTAACATTAGCTAGTGAATAATGACGTCAATATAATTCATGATTTAAAAAGTGGATGGAGGGACTGAATTATTCAACACACTGAAGAAGCCCTTGAGCTGAAACCTTTTTGTTTTGTCCTGCTGGTGATTCGTGTAAAATAAAACGTTAAAAGAAGACTATTTTTGTGAGTTAACTTTAAAGTCATTTTTGGGTGAATTACTTTTTTTTATTTAGTACTATATTATTATTGTTGTTGTTGTTATTATTTAAAAGATACATCATTTAATAATATATAATTTAATGTTAATGTTTAATTAAAATGAAACCATAATAAAAAAAGAAATATATATATATTAGTTTAGATTGAAAGACTAAAATAACTCAAACTATAAATTAACTAATATCAGGGGATCTAATGTTTGCATTCATCCTCTGGCCTTTTCTGAATTTCTGTATTCGCCAAAATGGAACTCCAAGAATATCACGTCCGTATTTAACCGCCGGTCAGCTCAGCGCACTAGACCAAAACTATAAATGAGCACATTCTCAGTACTCTTCCCTTTTGAAATTGAAGGTCAAATGAAATGTTATGAATATGAAATAAGTGATCTAACCAAGGAAATCTAAACTATTATTTTATAAACTATGATTATTTTAAAATCATCTGACTTAAAAGAGTAAAGCTTAGACCTCTCACCCATATTTGTACGTTTTTTTTTTTTTTTTTTTCTTTCTTTTTCACACGCTCTATACATATCACACAAGTAAAAAAAGTAAAAGAGGAAGTTTGTTTTCTTGGAATGCCACCGTGGAAAAGTACGCCACTAAAACAAACACGTCTCTTGTGGGACTTACTCGCCCCCTCTCTTACTTTTCTCTCTTTTTCGTGTCTTGTTCACTCTGTTCTTGGTTCATGATGTTCTGTCAGACTTCCTGGGATCCTTGGTTGACACAGAGTTGGATGGGGAAACAATTTCAGGGTCATTTCGGTCAGAAACACATGTCTATAGGGTCTATAGTGATTGGTGATTAATGATTGGTTAAGTTAAGAGTTAATTATTGTCTGAGGACATACATTGACTCTGTTGAAGAGGTTAAGGCTGGTTTTATTCACGTTTTAGTTTCACTTAACCTCTCTTCCTGTATTAATTTGTTTTGATAGTGTGAGCATATGTCACATGAGGACTGTGTTGGATAAAAACCCTTGACATGTTTCTTCCTCTTTTCTGTACAAATCCTATTACACTTCTCTCTAGAGGTGTAAATATTTACTCTGACAACAATTTGATTTGGTTATAATTGCATCTTGAAATCATGGTGATATAGCACTAATATTAGTATAAATAAAAATAGATATTTAAATATAAAGACATACTTAATGTCATGAATACTCAATGTTTTTTCTCATTTAAATTACAATTTGGATCCTGGACTGCATTTAAAACAAATAAATGTTGCAAATAAATAAGAAATATTTTAGTTAAAGTCTGTTATTGTGTTTTTCAGATATTTGGTCACTGGGTGTGATCCTCTACATGCTAGTGTGTGGACACCCACCCTTTCAAGAGACCAATGACAGCGAGACCCTCATCATGATCATGGACTGTCGCTACACTGTGCCAAACCACGTCTCTCCAGAATGCAAAGAGTACGTATGTCATCTGAGCTTTGATTTTCCTCAGACACACACAACTAATAAACAGATTTCTCAGATTTAATCCAGAAGGCTGGAGGTTATAGTGCATTTATACACTGCTTTTTCATTATTATTTTTTTTTCTCTTGAAGCAAAATTGCATTAAATATAAGACTTGTTTACCACCAACATATTTTGTTTTATTAGTTCATTTTTCTTACTCCATTGGCATTTGTTATTTTCTTCTTTAAAGCATGAACCTCACTACATTTATGCATAAAACAAGAAAAAACATTTGGGGTATGAATTTAATTTAAGACGTAAACAAGTTACAGCAATGTTATCTTAAGCAATTTTGCTTCTGACATAAATTAAACTTGTTTTAATGTATTCACCGGGAAACATGACAGAAATAGATGTTTTTGTGTTGATATCTTCAGCATGATAGTAGTTGGGCATTATGTAACAAGTTTTATTAAATCTGCTGAGTGTTTTCTTCAGGGTCAGCAAATGTCATATATCAATGGTCTTTTCTTTCCATGCTGGTGCTGTTGAGTTCACTATTTCTAGAAACCAGTATTACCAAGGACATGACCCTGGTAAAACCCTTTCCACAAAGACCTGATCTAATGCATGGCCATAAAAACATGCTTGAGTAAATAGACTAGTTTTTAAGATGTCCTTGACAGCCATGAGCCATTGGAACACAGTGTTTTGTTGTGGTGTTTTTTTCTCTCTCTGAGAACTGGCAGGATGTAGTCTCTCAAAGCCTCTCAAACACCACTCCCTCGCACTCCAGTTTGTACCACTTTCACGCTAAACTTCATACCTACATGTAGACAGGAGCCCATCTGAACATACTGTACTTTATCTGTTTACACCCGCTTATACCAGCCAATCACAGGTTGAGGCTCTCTAAATGATGCTTGAGCAAGCCAGTTAGGCTTCTGTTTGGATGAGAAAATGTTCTTGGAGGTTAGATTTAGGAGCAAGTTATGACAGACACACAAAATTTCCATCCTTGGGCCAGGTGATGGGTAATGAAAGTAACAGGTCATGGCAACTCCCTCATTTTTTTTTTTTTTTCATAAGGTCTTTAACTAGATTTTCCAGATTGATTAGATGCACTTGACTACTTAACTAAGCTTTAGTATTATTTGAATCTCAATGTTGTAATGCTCTTAAGAAGGCTTGGGCGTGATTTGGAACTTGGGTTTGAATTGAAATCAAGTCATACAAATGCTTTGCAAGAATACGTAATTGTCTGATTCATTTTTGACTAATTATGAAAATCTAATTCCCTCATATACTTTTGTCCTCGGATGATGAGACTTATTTCTCTTAGTTAAGTATTTTTCAAATAGATTTTACTGTTAAGACCCACAAAATGTCCACCACATTGTTTTCACATAACTTAATAAAAAAATGATATCACAATTTGGGGTAACTTAAAGAATTCTGGTATATACTTTAATTTACTACAGTCCACCAAAAACATTTATTAAATATGACATTTTATTTCATCATTGTCATTCATGCTGAAAAAAAAATTAAATGTATTACTAAAAACACAAATTTCTTGTAATTCCATTTGTATGTAAACTTTAATTATAACATACAAAACATTCTCAGTTCACTTCTAAATGGTGCACAAGCCTGCTTTTAAGTGTGTTCACCGCAGCTCTGTAGTTACCAGATTTTTACACAAGGCTGCCTTTTGTCAGAGTGAAGTTATTTTTAAGTGGGTTTATTCCAGGCTATTTGTAGTCAGAACATCCCCAAAGCAACAGCTCTCAGGCTTGAGTTTAGGTCTGAATCAGTCAATTGTGCAAGAGTGTGTGTTAGACATCTGGGCTTGGCTGCACAGTCAAACATAGTGACTAGGTCACATGATCTCCACCACAATCAAAAGCTTCCTTTAGTGGGAAGGGTTTTCTTAGTGGAGAACACTTGTGTCTTCAGGCAGACTTTCATCTTGCTGTTCATATTTTTTCCCGCCCTTCTTCCTCACGGCTATTTAAGGTCTTGAGGTTAAACACACCAAGAGACTCTGCTGATGTTCAAGGGCAATGGAGCATGTGGGATTATAAACACAAATACTCAGAGAGAGACCTAAAAAACACACTTAGAAAAACATCTCCCCCTGCTGTTCATCTGTGTGAGATGCACCTTTCAGAAATGTGTGCCAGTACCGCAGTGAAATAAAACACTCAAATGCCTTGAATAAACAAGCTGGGTGCAGTGCATTCACACATGCACACACAAGCTTGGATCGCAAGAGTTCCAACCAATTCCGTATTCTTTCCGTTCGCCTCACTGAAGCACCAATTCTCTGCAGGTGCTCATGAATATTAATCAGCAGAAAGATAAGCACTTCCTTTTCATTCCGTCTCCTCTGACGGCAAGATGTGCCTGTGCAATCATCGCCTGTCAGCTAGGCAGAGAATATTTATTAAGATTGCTAGAAAAGGAAAGTATGAAAATTGCAACTAGAGTGAGACCGAAATGAAGTGAGATGGAGGCAAGAGTGATGAAGGGTGACAAAATCAAGCCTATTTGTGAAGATGGGATATTTCTTATTTCTTTTTCCCCCGACAGAAGGTCATGTCTGATGTTCTCGTTCTGCTCTGGTAAAAAAACGAATAACAATCTCTCATTATTCTCTCCCTCTCATTTTCCCTTTTTCCTATCAGTTTGATTTCACGTATGCTGCAGAGGGATCCGGCTAAACGAGCATCTCTGACAGAGATCGAGGGCCACTCTTGGTTGCAGGGTGTTGACCCTTCGCCTGCCGGGTACACAGCCGCCCCGCTCACCTCCCACCGCAGTTTGTTACCCGAGGAGCACGAGTTCATATTGCAGGCCATGACCGGTGGCAGCATTGCTGACCGAGATGCCATCCAGGAGTGGGTATCTCTTTATTCTTCTTGGATATTTTCTTTTGGTCTCAGAATAGCTTGGCCTCTTCAGAGTTGCATTATGTAAGTTGTTAATACAAATGCATATTTTGTGATAGAGCCCTGGAGGCTGACAGATATAACCACATCACAGCCACGTACTACTTGCTGGGAGAACGACTCCTTCGAGAAAAGCAAGAGCAGTCAAGTCTCTCTCCTGAACAAAGACATACACAGTAAGTCCCAGTATTCTTAAACGTATCATAGATCATTTTGAATCTGAAGGTGTTTTATCCTCTTAGGTGGTAGAGATAATCTTACCACATAACCCTTGGTACATAGGTTCCTAATACTGGTTACTGTTGTTACAGGAGACCCATGTCAGAACCTCTGGACTTGGTGAGCCAAATTCCCCGGACTGATACGATAAGAGGAACACCTCTAGGTCCCTTAGCACCTCTCGGTTCTCTGTCTTCCGGCTATGTCCGACATGGTGTGAGTGAATCTGGGGACCTGCTGGCTCCCAAACCCAACCGTCATGACAACTCCTTCAGTGACTTTTGCAGCACAGCTCCCTGCTTGAGCCTCGGTCTGCGCCCTCTACCTCCGGACCAACCTACTGTCAAGAGCCTTGGAGCCTTACAGCAGATCTGTGAGGAAGAAGAAGATGAGGATGATGAAAATGAGCAGAACAGGGATGAGACGAAGCTTGAGGTGGCACCAGGCAAACTGGATCCTCGTCCTTCAACGGATCTCTCGTCGAAACCTTCTACAACTTCATTGCAATCAGAGACTCAGAGGAGAACAGGGAGGCAGTCTTGTAAAGTGATGGGAAACTGTGAAACTCTGGCTGAGGAGGAGGAACTTGAGGAAGGGTTGGAAATCACAAACGATCAGAAGAAGCCTTCGAATTCAGTGTCTAACACTTCTGGCACCATGGAACATCAAGGACAGATGCCCCCAAACACTGAAGCCCATGTGGAAGAGGTAAACCACACAGAGCAACCAGGCAGAGGAAAGGACAAGGGTGTTTTCACTCACCCTAGCTTGTCTTTGGATGAGCAAGAAGGAGAACAGATTCAAGCTCCAAATATAGATGGACCTCCACCACCTCCCAGACTAGATGTTGTACAGTGCTGCTGGGGACAGCGTGAACCTTCAAAGGACACGCTAGAAAACAACAATAACACCCTAGCCAAATCTCGACTGCTTGAAGTTGGGGTGGTGTCAACACCTTGTGGTTCCCCGAGGTCCCTGCCAAGGAACCACTGTGTGGACCTGGGTCCCGATGGGGTGGAGATGCGTAAGACTGCGGGTGAAGTCGAGAAACCTGAAGAGGTACAACCAAAACCACAAAAAGGCCTCCAGGGAACCAGGGACACAAATACTGACCCTGCTATCCGGGCTGATCCCAGCAAGGTCAAGAACGTAAACTTGCGAGAACGTCTGCTGCAGTTCCCGCTCTGTGAAAAAGCCTTGTCTTTCAACATCCAGCCCACCTCTAAAGAGAAGCTCCTCCCATTTGCACAGTACAACTGCTGCCATGTGTTGTAGAGGTTGTATCCCAAGATCAAGGAACAAACTGATATCAGCCGAAACCCTCCAACCTCTACAACTCTGGAGTTGTTCAGACAATAAAAGAAAAAGTGTGTTCTCACCTCATACTGTAACCTCAGAGGTGCTTTTCCACACAATCTACTTATTGTATATCTTTATTTTCTTTCCCAACCCAGCATTCCTTGCTGCTTTCCTGTAAAACAGTTAACCTCTTGGCAATGCTGTGTATACGAACACCTGTATCTACTGACACTGCTCACTATATTCTGTGCTATCTCAGAGACTTTGATTAGAAATATTGTATGTCTTGCTAGAGTAGGAGCTTTAATTCAGTAACTTGTCATTTTGCACTGTAATATCTTTACCACAATAAGAGTTCCACCAACTTTAGTCATATCACTAAGCAAGTGGGTGAAGACCATGCTTCAGAGCAACACATAATAAGCCAACATAAGAACAGACAATGAACAATCACAACAGTGGATGTTTAGATTTAAGAACTACCTGTCCAGTCAGTGTAGTAGTCCTGACAAGTTTTTGGTTTTCGTTTGACTTATTTTTGCAGGCAACTGTGAGGCAATGGTCTTTACTCAGAACTTTTAAGAAGTTGCATGCTGTGGCATTGTCGTTGTTCTTACACCACTGTCTCATGCTAGCATGTTTGCTAGCATCTTTACCCTTAGGCAGTGGGGCAGGAAGCAGAACACTTTGCCACATTGATACAGTGAACAGTGACAGTTTGGGAGCATGGTTATGAGAGCATGCTAAATCAAAACAGCTTAGCATATAGCATTTTGTGAGCAGGGGACTGACCAGGGAAAGATGCTAAGTATATCTGTATATTTTCAAAAAAACAAGAAGAGGGCTCAAACAGAGATTATTCTGAGAGTTTATGAAGAGAGACTTTTTGTGAAATGGACATAATATTACACAAAACAGAAGACTGGTCTTCCTGGAGCTATATTTTAGAGTTTGTTTTAAAACTGCTAATTCTTGGAAATATTATGAAGCTTTTATCAAGTATTAGAGAGTTATCAAGGGTTTTTTGATGGTGACAAAGATGGTGACAAAGACACTTTTTTTATTTACATAAGGAGATATGCGAGGGAGATTAATTACATAACATTCTATCTATTTTTGTTTATCCATCTGCGTCTGGGTGCATCTTTAACATATGTTGTAAGGGGCTAAGCTGTTTGAAATATCTAGTCATGTACAGTGTATATATTCTTTTGGACATATTATGCTATTGGTATGATGTTGTATTTTGACCCTTGCACCGTATACATACCAAACATTTCAACCCTTCCATTTTAGATCTTACTCAGTGAACGTAGCAGTTTGATGACACTAGTTTGGTGACTGACAAAAAGGTCATATAGTTTCTTGTGTCATAATTGTAAATACATTTGAAGAGCTGTATGCTAACGTAACGTTAACTAGCGTAGCTGAGCCTAGCTTAAAATGTACATTTGACAAAATCCAGCCTTCGTATGTTGCAATGGCATGAGTGAAGCTAGCGGTTACTGTTGTTTTTACCTCCTAAACAGCCTAAACACATCACAGAATCGTTTAGATAGCAAATGTGACTGTGGTTACTGTTACTTTGGTACTCTAAAGGACGTCAAAGCTATTCAGTCACTTCACATGTTCGTAATTTTCTGCGCTATACGTAGTGCACTTGTCACCGGTGAATAAATTTTTTTTTTGGTCACATACTGTAGCCAATGAAAGTGCAAATGTCAAATACACTTATTTTTGTTTGCGAAATCATGGACCACAGATAAGCTTGACCAAATCCACAAGAATAGATAATCTAAGAGGTGCTTTAGGGAGAGATAGCAAGAAATATAGGCCTATATAGACAAATTACATATCCATAACTTCTGAGATTCTAATTTTCATTCCCATTCTATGTTTAATCAAGGAACAGCCATCCTGGCCTAGAATGATTCGTAAGTACAACCTTCTGGACCAATCAGAGGGCAGAGTGATATATACGTAAAACCAGACATGCACTATATTTTCGTAATCAGCATTTTATTTTCTTCTTATTTTGATGTTTCTCATTTGACATGGGTCTCCATCCTTCAAAGCATCTGTAATCACTTTACAGCGAAAGCCGGATTTGGGTTTGTCTATAGTCCCATTGACCCTTACTAAAACTACGACTGTGTCTCAATGAGATTAATTTATTTTTATATTTATTTATTAAAATTGATTAAACTGCCACTTGTGTTGTCCTATTTTTTTATTAGAATTAGAGCACTAGACCACAGTGATCTTCATGTATGGCTGTTTATTGTATGATGTGGTTTTCTCAGTTTAAAGCCATTTGTAGAATATTTATTAGTTTCTTCAAGGCCACTTACGTCACTTAATATTTACATAACATATTCAGTGAAGCAAGCGTTGGGTGGTTATTCATCCCAGCAAAATCACTTTGATGAAATGTAAAAATACAACCGAGGACAAAAAGTTAAAATCATCACAATATATTAACAAAAAAAATCAAGTAAAAACAAATATACAAACAAAACAACAGCAAGAAAAAAATTAAATGAGCTATTCCATAGTGATTGTGGTGAACTTTTGTTTTAAAATAATTAATACAGCACAATGTCACCATGTTTATCCACTATCATAATTTTATCGTCCTTGACCTTAATAATCACTTTTCAGTAGTTTTCAAAAAGGTACCACTGACGCAAAACAATTATTAACTTTGGCTGAAACACCCTGTAAACTATAAAAGCTATCTTTGGTACACTGTGCCATATGGTATATTAGCAAGCTAAATATGACTTTACAGCCAAGCACCGCCCTTCTTGTGATTGTCTCTATGGAAATAGTCTTTGGTTACTCTTCCATTTAGGCCTTCAAAGGGACTTTATTCTCCACGCGAGAGCGCATGATCCTCTGTGAGACAGAAAATTATATTTAATGACATTTCCGGTTATGTAAACAGTCCATAACGTACATTAGATTTTAAATAATTTGTTGGTTAATCACATGAGGCCTTTAGTCTTTGATAAGAAATGAGATTAAATTTCACAATAAAGTAATAAAAACAGATTACATTCTGTCAGCTTTATTATCAATGTTGGAAAATAGCTAAAAATGACAGGCCATTTCTTTATGGCTGCTCTTGCTAACTATATGCTAACAGCTAAAACTAGCAAAACAGTTAACAGTTAACATTAGTAACTAAAGTTACCTGTTTTTTAAGCGCTTGCATGGAGTGATACTCGATTTGCTCTCTCTTGATTCGGACCCAATCCGGTTCATCAGGGATCATGAAGGCCAAAATCATCTTCACCATGATCAGGGCATGCTAGAGAAGCAAACCAACACAATATTTATTCACAAATAGAGCATGTTAGCAGCCAGCCAGCTAATTCACTCCAGATAAATGCTAGTACAAGTCATATTATGAGTTGGGAAGATGTAATTACAATGTTAGGTGCATTCAAAACACTTTGGTTGGAGCAAGATGGTGATGTACCTTTTTCAGAACAGCTTAGCATTAGCATTTTGTGAGCATTGGGACTGACAGTGATACATTTTCAAAAAAAAAAACAACAACAATCTTGCTTGTAATTACAACTTTGTGGTGGTGTTCATCTGTGTTCAAACACAATCTTTCCAACACGACCTGAACGCACCATTAGTCACATTGATTTAAAGGGATAGTTCACCAAAATTAAAATTCTCATTTTTTAATCCTCATTTTCTTCCAAATCTGTGGTACACAAAAGGAACTTAGTAAACTTGTGGTTACTACTTTCATTTCTGGACAGACCATTTTTCAAGGCTGTACCAAAATCCTCTCTAACCTCCACAATGACAGCAATGACGAGAACTTTGCTGCTGCTGAGACCGGCGTCCTCTGTGAGTTCCTTCACACGTGGCGACAGAAGCAGCAGCCAACAGTTAGAAATGACCGAGATGAAACTCAGCACCTCAAATGCCGTCTAAAAAGAAGACAAAGACACATATTAGAACTCAGTATAATAAAGCATTTCAAACATCCATATATACAGGACAGATCGCAATCTGACCTGCCATACGCCCATGTTGGCCACAGGGGCGGAAAAGGGCTTGTTGAAGAGCTTGCAGAGCTTGTAGGCATCTGTGCGGATCTCTGTGAGGTTGTTGAGCAGTAACAGAGGGGCAGTAAGAGGATAAACACAAGAGAAAAGGCTCAAGTAGCCAAACTGAACCAGCAGCTCTATGTACTCAGCAAACAGGCCCTGAAGAGGAACAAGATTGAAAATTTAAGGAAAATACGATTCTTGTATTCTTGATATTTAAGCTTATTTGATTGCTACTCACTGGGAAAGTCGGCAGACTGCCCTGAGCCTGGAGATGGTCCACCTCTGGATCATCTTCCTTCAGGTTCCTGTCTGCAGATGTGATGAAACGGTCCACCAGGAAAGGAACCACCACCTCAGTGAACTGATTCACCACTTGAGTCACGATCAGAAGAGAGGAAAGCCTCTGGGGAGGAGATCACGGATATTGTGTTGAGATATAAATCTTAGGATTATATGTGGGAACGGTTTCTGAGGAAATTCCCACCTTGCGTAAAAGAGGCATGTCCTCCTTGAAGAAGGCAATGTGGAACAGCACAGCAAAGTTATTGAAAAAGGTGAACTGAATGAGAGAGAGAGGCGCATTCATTTAGTATTACACAGTCCTGCAGAACATTATTGTCTAGACATATACAGTCATCAGCATTTAAAATACACTTGAGATCTTTGAGGTAAAACACATGCTATGAAGCAGACTCTGACAGGTTATTTATAAGGGGTGGTGGGGGAAAAAAACAACATATGGATATGTATATAATTATTAAACTCACCACAAGGACTTTGGTGGTATGATGATAGTCAAAAGATGATTCCTCCCTATGATTTTCTGAAAGACAAAAGAGGTAGCTATATTTAATATAGTATAACATATATGTGTGTGTGTGTGTAAGTGTGTTTTTATTTCTACATGTATTTAATTATTATTATAAATAGTTATTATAAATATTTAAAAATAATAATAAATTAAATATTTAATATATTTTTAATAAAATAAATTATTTAATAAAATTGTCAAACAATTGTAATTATTGAATATTATATATATATATATATATATATATATATTAAAAAATTATGACAGAAAAGCCAGAAGAAACATTTTCAGTATGTTTATCAGGTTCCTTGAATCATAACATAAAATATTGATAGTCATACATCTAAAGTAGTCTTATATTAGAGATCCACCGATGTTTTGGCCAATAATCGGTATCAGCCGACAAAAGCAATTATTTGCACTAATGTTGGCTAACTGAGATCACCGTAGCCGAGTGGCTGGCAAATGAACCCTCATGAAGTACTGAGGCTTTCCTCTGACTGGAAAAGATTCAAAGCTTCGAGAGTGTCAAAAACAGCGCCATCTGGTGGTTAATAAAAAATATAGCAGCCAAAATCTGGACGAAACAGCGACCGCAAATTCCATAGATCGACTCTTGTTAAACGTGCACAAATAAAAGCCTAACAGTGTGTGTGTGTGTGTGTGTGTGTGTGTGTGTGTGTGTGTGCGTGTGTGTACTGGTTTTTGTGGTTTACGGGGACAAAATTTGTTTAATGACATGGGTATGACAGAGGTATTACAATTTGAAGGTGGTTTATGAGGACACTGCCTATGTCCCCGTAATTCAAAAGGCTTAAAAAAACATACCAAATGGTGTTTTTTTGAAAATCTAAAAATGCACAAAGTTTCCTGTAAGGGGTAGGTTTAGGTGTAGGGTTGGTGTAGGGCAATAGCACATAGGCCTACGGTATAAAAACCATTACGCCTATGGAGAGTCCCCGTAAACCACAAAAACAAACAGAGTGTGTGTGTGTGTGTGTGTGTGTGTGTGTATGTGAATTTCTCTCTGATAAAATAATTTACCCATTAAACTGTGGCATTAAATTCCAGTACGAATATCAACATGATGTAGCCTAATAGAAGAATAATGTACACATTTAAATGCATATATGGCAAATATTTTATTTTTTTCTGAAATAATTTGTATTCTTCATATTACTTGTATGACTGGGTATTTAAAAACGTAATTGAATAAGTCTGAATGAAAACTTACTCGTAAAGTAAGATCTGGGGTTCGAACATTCCGACACGCACACGTGATTGGACAGAAAGTGAGGCTTCCCCTGCGTCCCAATGTGCATACTATCCACCCTATCTGCCCTAAATAGTATTGAAAATTACTAATATCACATAGAATTTGGGATGGATAGTATGCAGGCTAAGTTTTTCGTTGATCACGTGATTCCCTGAAAACAATACGCGCTCTGGCACAGAGCTTCGTGAGGTATGTTGAAAGATACAGTACAACCTACCGAAATGTAGGCTATCATGTCTCAATCAACGTTTCAACCGAAAGAAAGACCTCAAAACAAACAGCTTGTAAAAAATGTCACTTAACGGTGTGTTTACCTCAGGAAAGTTATCCAGTGTTCACAGCTTGTTACTAGAGGCAGCTTATTTACTGCCAGGTTTGAATAAATCTGTCATCAATACGTTTTTAAAGTGAAAAATACCTTGTGTGCAGTTGTGTTTTATACAGTCGTTTTTATTTGAGTGTGATTTAGCCTACTATATCAGAAAATAAATACAGCTGAATATAGGCTAATACTTTTTTGGTTACTTGATAAGGTTCCCTGTATATTTTACAGTAGGCCTATTAGTTAGGAGAGTTTTTTTCCCCCTAAGAAAACTAAACTATTGGTACCACCGGCATATGTCGTCCTGAACAATCGGCTATCATGTACTGAAAGATTTTGTATAGGTTTTATTTATATATATATATATATATATATATATATATATATATATATATATATGCCTAAAAAAACCCAGGTGTACAGAATTTGTAGCTTCACACTGTGAAATTAATTTTATAACACATTTATGAGTTCTAGTCAAATGACTTCATAAAGTTTTATTAGTCCCTCCATGATGGCACTAATATGAATTAAATGGTCCTGAACAAAAGCTAATTGTGTATAATTTAAAACCTGATGGGGAGGCATGTTTAGTTATGTTATATGAATGTGTGTGTGTGTTTGTACCTAAAGGCTGCCCCCACAGACTCTTGTGAGAGTACCACTGCTTCCCCAGAGCCGACAGCAGCTTCTGCTCATGAAGAGGGGTGATGTTACGGATCACGCCTGCTTTCTCCAGCTTCTGTACTGCAGCACAGATAGATAGATAGATAGACAGAGAGATAGCCAGACATAGAGGGACAGGTCATTACCATATTAGGTTTCAACTATGGAAATACCATTGGGAGTCTAGGTGGCATGCAGTGACTAAGCAGTTCAGAGAGAGAGGAGAGCAGAGCCTATTGGCTACTCATGGAACTGCATGCTGTAAATAGTGTACTAGCATACTGTTTACTGCATACTGCGCAGAATGCACTGTATAATATCTGCTATTTTATAAGTACAGTTTGCGAAACAGTACCTTCACTATTCAATAACATTTCCAATGCATGAAGAAAATGTGCATACAGCAAGCTGCAAAAATAGTATGATAGTATACTAATTTGAAAATAGCCAGTTGAAAATAAATAGAATTATCTTTACATTTTGATCACATTTAATGCAAAAAAGTTATTAATTTTGTCAGTCCAGTCAAATAAGTCTAGATTACTCACAGATGCTCTCTCTGGCTTTCAGCTTCCCTTTGGGTGCTGGGATTCCTGGGATACGCTGGTCCTCCTTGGCTCTCATGGAATCCAGTTCATGTTTGACGATGTACTGCCTCTCGGCCAGCGTCAGGAACTGCTGCATGTTGTCTGCACAAACAGTCAAATAACAGTGAATTTTAAGCTAATAACATTAGCCGGATGCTCACATTTACATGCTAACACAAACACACTGTAAAATGTTGGGTAACACTTTATAATAACTTTCATTAATAAATCATTAACAAACATTATGTAATGCTTAAAGAATCATAAATATCATAAATTAAATATCATATTAATATATATTCACATATTTAGAAACGTGAAATAATGTGCTTGTTAATGTTTACTAATAAATGTATTAAACATTACCTAATAATTAATATTTTGTGTACATTAAAATGCTTACAAATGATGAATAGTCTCAACTTTAGATTGGGTACTGCAAAAACATTAACAAATAATTAATAAATGATATAAGATGTGCAAATATTAGAAGTCTACACAACACAAAAAAAGACCAAATATATGACCTTTACCGACTGTGATTATGAGTTAATGAATATATTAACATGAATAGTTTGTGAAGTGCTTAAAATGAATAATCACGCTATATTTTCACAACATTTGTAAAAGTAAAAATGAGCATTAGCTAATATGTGAAGTGAAATTTAATGACACTTTAAATTTTAATGACAATAAGCATTCAACAGTACATTAACAAATAAACTTGTAATCATTTCTGTTCAAATCATTTGTAGATTTTTCAAATGCATTGAAATTTAATGACATTTTTGAACATTAACTAATGATCAGTTAAGCATTATATAATGTCTGTTAATGATTTATTAATGAAGCTTTTAATCATTGTAAACCATCTGTCAAAATCTTTTTTTTTTTTCAAATGCATGATCACATGAATAATGACTTTTGTAAGCATTTCAGTTTACAATAAATAATGATCTGTTAATCATTTGGTAATGTTAATCATTTGGTAATGAAATTTTAAGTTACTCAGTGTTAAAGTGCCCCTATTATGGATTTTTGAAAATTAGCTTTCATGCAGTGTGTAACACAGCTCTAAGTGAATGAAAACATCCTGCAAAGTTTTAAATCTGGAAGTGCACCGTGTATAAAGTTATTGTCTCTCAAAAGAAAGAGTCGACTCTGAATCATTGAAACGAGTCGTTTTTAAAACGAATCCCAAGCCGTTTCATGTTGACGTCAAAATGAAACATTAGCATATTACCCGCCCACTTGTTGCGCGCGCAGACCTGGGAAAACTTGATTTTCGCGTTGGTCTGAATGAAAATGCAAATTCATCCTTTGCCACTAGGTGCCGCTTTTGGAGCGTTAAAAGCTCACAAACACTGCTTTAAATGAAATCGACCAATCACCTTAGATTAGCATCAAGCAAAGGAGGAGTTTGGAAAAATGAATCGTTGAACGAATCGTTTGGGAGTCGTTGAGCAAATAAGGTAAAAATAAATGCATATTATAAGACAATGAAAGAGTTCTTCGACATTGCATGCATGTCAACCTGTTGTTGGGGACTCCCAAAACCAAAATATGAACCTTTCATAACCCATAATAGGGGCACTTTAATTTAAGGGACTACTGGAATATTTGAGTTGAGTAAACTAAAAATTTTAAGTCAGCGGGGTAACAAATTATTTTAAGCTGAAACAACTAATTTTTTTTACAGTGTAGATATGTGAATATATATATTAAGTAATGATTAGTTAAACATTATATAATGTTTGTTAACGATTTATTAATGAAAGTTATTATAAATGTTACCATTTTATTTATCAAATATTCACCAATGTTGCAAAAGTTGTCACGGTCCTCAAAGGAGAAGGCCGTCATGTTTCCATCCTGGTAGGTTTTGCAGAGGCCCAGGTCCTCAGTCACTCGGAGAAGGGTACAGCGAGGGGCCGCCACGACTATCATGTCCCCTTTCATGTCCTCACCGGGGTGAACTAACAGTTGAGCCCCTAAAACACAGCAGGGAGTAAAGATACAGAGTTTGAAAAGTTTATTTAATATTACTACCACTATTAATATTAGTGTTCTTACCTCCAGCCTTCACAGGTGCAGATATCACAGACATGATCCACTGTTTGGTGATGGGCTGGATGTTCTCAGCCAGCTGGATCAGAACCAAAGGCTCTATGTGGCTGGAGATACAGCAGGGGCAGCTGACCCGGGACCAGGAGCTGGGTCCTGTCACCTTGGCCGGGCCTGAATGTCCCTCCTGAGGTTCCTTCTGGGACGTCATGGTGTCCCTGTGGAACTGTAACCCATGAGACAGTATGTATATTTATTTTTGTTTTAAAAGCATCTTACCGTGTTCTTCATTTTGCTATATATTTCTTAATAGTTTTCAAGAGTCAGGTGCAAAACAGGGCCTGAAACTTTACTTTTTATGTGAATTATTATTTCAGTATTTATTATTAATGTAAAATGTATTATTATTATTATTATTATTACTATTAAATATAAATATTTTTTGTTGTTATTAATAGTCTGGACTTTCTGAGAGTCAGGTACAAAATGGGCTAAAACTGTATTTATTATTTTAATTATTATTTACTTATAACTAAATATTATAATATTAAAGTATTTTGTTTTAATTAATTAATTAATTTATTTTTGCTGTTGTTGAGAAATATAAATATATTATATTTACATTTATATTTTACTATATGAAAAGGCAACCTTAATAAAATGAAAACATAAAAAAATATATATTTAATTACTTTTTTTTACATTGAAGTCAATATTGATACAATAATGTGAAAAAAATAGATTTTTATATATATTATTTTAATTGTTAGACAGCTGAAATGGTCAAGACCTCTTAGGCCAAAATCATCATTTTAAGGGCGATACTGACATTTGCATGAACTACTTTTCATGCTAGCTTAATTTTATGTTAAATAATAGTGAACTTGTTTTTGTTAATGACAAAAAAACAAGATTTGTGCCTGTAATACTTTAAAAACATATTAAGCAGTTTGTGGAAAGTGCCTACAAAGAGGTTCTATAAAGAAATAAACCATTTTTACAACTGACCCACAAGATTAAAGTCCGAAACAAATAAAGAAGCGAATGGAAACAAAATACACATCAACAGTTCATTCAAATCACCTCCTGTAAATGCAAACATGTGAGTGAGTTATCAGATATCTGGCTGTTTGAAAGACAATAGACAAGCTCATCCCAAACAAAACACCCTTTTACGGTATCCACACAAACAGCATGTACTGAACTACATAATTCCAGCTAAAGCAGAGCGCTTCAGGCACTTGAGAGAAACATAGCATTTGAAGTGCTGTCAAATAAGGGCACAGCCTTTGTTTACAATGACAAAAATGACTAAAGTTGTACTTTAAACTCAAATGAGAGTGAAACTAAAACATAAACAGGAAGTGAGCGAGTTACAGAACGCGAGAGAAATACTGTAAATGGAAAGGAAACGGTTCTGCAGGCTACCTGTCAAAGCCAGGGACCTTCTTCTGTCTGTCGGAGCGCTTGAGTTTTGTTGATGTTCACACCCCTTCCAGTGTACTGTTTGAAACAAATTGAAGTGTGAAAAACTGAAAGTCAGACTGTACGACACACTTCTAGGATGGGTTGTTCCCCACACTCACTCTGTTCAGAGCCAATCCATTCGCTGGTGTACTAGGAGAGAAGAGGAATGCAGTTGAACGTCTCTCCTCCCAGCCTTTAGGGTGTGGAAGGACATTTTCATTTTTTCTGATGGTGGATGCTCTTCTGCAGTATGAGCATATCTGGGTCCTACTGCCTGCCATGTTTGTTTTTCAAAATAGCATATGGCTAGTCTATAGGATACTTTACAATTAAAGTATATGCCATATATGAAATGAACTATAACCAATATATGGCATACAACACACTCAGCATTATGAGTGAGCATGTGCAATGGACTAAAGGGAGTAAATTAGTTTCTATTTCTAATCTATTGTCAATTGTTATAGCTTTAGCTGTAATTTTTCACTCATTTTGGATTGTTTTATAACTGCCAAAATTAATGCATTTAACTATACAAATGAAATGTTTTATAATAAACGATAAGTAAACTTTTGTAATATAATATTAATGTTTATTATAAATATATTATTAGAATTTATGAGCAATTACAAAAATATGCTTTAAAATATATAATCTAAAATTAAATAAAAATACACCATGTAACAAAACCAAAATAAATGTTTGGTCTTTTTTTTATTATTATTGTAATTTTTTTTTTCATTAATCACTGCTAGCATTCACTGTAACATCCTCTTTAATTCAATTTTAGTATATAACATTTAGATTTCTATTCTACAAATGATTGCTTTATTATATCCTCTAAATGTGCTCACTCATTTCTATAAGCTAACTTGTGAATTATCAGGCAGTTTCCTTTATTTTGCTACTAAAACCACTGAGTGGGTGGAGACAAAGGTGGATGAACAGGTTTGTCCGCTTTGTAAATACATTCATGCAAATGACCAGAAGAGCTCATGTTTCTCTAAAGAAACAGTTGGCAAACCTTTATGTACATAAAGTGTGTGCTTATGCACACTGCTTATATATATATATAAAAAAATTCATTTCTGCCGTTTAAAAGATTGGGATCAGTAAGATTTTTAAGGAGTTTCTTACGCTCATCAAGGCTGTACTTATTTGATCAAAAATACAAAAAAAAATAGTAATATTGTGAAATATTATTACAGTTTCTAATATTGGTTTCCTATTTTAATATACTTTAAAATATAATTTATTTCTGTGATGCAGCGCTGAATTTTCATCAGCCGTTACTCCGGACTTCAGTGTCACATGATCCTTTAGAAATCATTCTGATATACTGATTGTTGGAAACAGTTGTGCTGCTTAATATTATTTGCAGTGATGGGCAGTAGCGTCGTAGTGACGCTACTAGTTTAACTACATTTCTCAGTAGCGTGCTGGTAGCGTCACTGCTTTCTGAGTCAAATAGCTTTTCAGTAGCTAAGCTTTTTTTGATCAAGTAGCGCGGTAGCGTCAACAAAAGCTAACGTTACATTATCCAAAGAAAGCATTTCTGAAACTCGAGCTCAAATCGTAAATATATCTGCTACGGATCACTGATCCTGGATCAGTAAGTGACGCCACAGACACTAAAGCTCGTAACGCCATTGGCTCCTCAAACTGTCAGTCAAACCTCATTATTCCTCCTGCCTCTCTCGTGAATGAAGTGCAGCGCGCAGTTTGGAGCATCTCAGCTTGTTTGCAGTCTGAAGGTAAATAAAGAACTGTTGATTGAATAAGTACAGCGTTTTCATTACTCAAAAAACACTATTAATAAAGTCTAATGTTTTTTTTTTGTTTGTTTTTTTTTTTGTATTGGAGGAAGTTTCTTAGTCTAGCATTTGTTGTCAAGTCACAGCCAAATAGCTCGTGTGAAGCGCTGAATCTTTCATAATATGACACTTTGGCCAAATACCAGAAAAAAAACTGAACGCCCACATAATGACAGAAAACTTAGAGAAAACGGGACACGAGTCAGGAAAAAAAAAAAAAAAAAAACACACAAAAACCATTCGCTGGTCAAAAGCTTCGTATCTGAACTTGATTTTGGTGAAATGTTTATATTAATATAATGACACATGCAACGATGCAAATAAACGTAGCCTATCTGTAGGCCTATACATCTATATGGTAACACTATTCAATACGATTTCATTAATGTTAGCTAATGCATTATCTAACATGAGCATAAAATGTATAAAATACATTATTACATTAAAATACATTTATTACAGTATTCATCTTTGTTAATGTTAGTTAATGAAAATACAGTCGTTCATTGGTAGTTAATGTTAGTTCACAGTGCATTAACAAATGTTAACAAACAACTTTTGATTTTAATAATGCATTAGTAAATGTTGAAATTAACATTAAGATAAATGCTGCCGAAGTATCGTTCATTCTTAGTTAATGTTAACTACACTAGTTAACTAATGTTAACTTCTGAACCTTATTGTGAAGTGTTACCATTTATATAAATGTATCTGTACACAATAAAGCCACAATACCAACTACCAATAGGAGGTTTTTGGCCGACAGCAAAAATTTATTGTCACAATTTGAGGTCAATCCGGCCCTGTATTTGATACTGATTATGTTGCCAAACTGATTTGGAACAGTTGTTGAATAAACAATTAAACTGAACATGCCTGTCTATCTGCTTGACTGACAGTTTTATTGATCACTGAGAGAGCATTGACTTGGTGTGATGTTGGTTCAATAGACTTTTTTTTTTTTTTTTAAATAGCTTGGATGTAGTAAACTACTTTTGCCATGTTTCTGTAGCTTAGCTTGCTACATTTCCCAGGGCTGTAGCTTTAGTGTAGTGAAGCTTCGTTTAAAGAAGAGTAACTGTTAGCTTAGCTCACTACATTTTCCAAGTAGCTTGCCCAACACTGATTATTTGAAACCTGCAATACTTTTCAAGATTCGAGTAAAAATTTAAAAAGAATTCAAATTACAAATCAGTAGCACTTTATAATAAGGTGTCATTTGTTAACATTAGGTACTGTATTAACTAACATAAACAATGAACAGTACATTTACTACAGTATTTATTCATTTTTGTTAACGTTAGTTAATAAAAATACAGTTATTCATTGTTTGTTCATGTTAGTTCACAGTGTATTAACTAATGTTAACAAACACAATTTGTGATTTTAATAATGCATTAGTAAATGCTGAAATTAACAAGATTAATAAATACCGTAGAAGTACTGTTCATTCTTAGTTCATGTTAAATAATGTTAACTAATGAACCTTATTGTAAAGTGTTACCGTAGTAATTTATTTCAGAAAAAAATTAACTGACCCAAACTTTTGAACAGGAGATTTTAAATAAATGCTGTTCTTTTAAAATTTGCATTCAAAGAATCCTGAAAAAAGTATTACAGGCTCCAAAAAATATTAAGCAGCACAACTGTTTCCAAAATTGTTTATAAATCAGCATATTAGAATGATTTCTGAAGGATCATGTGGCACTGAAGACTGGAGTAACGATGCTGAAAATTCAGCTTTGCTTTTTTTCTGTATTTTTGATCAAATAAATACAGCCTTGACGAGCATAAGAAACTTTTTAAAAAAAAAAAAAAAAAAAAAAAAAAAAAAACATACAAACTTCAGACATTTAAATGGTTCACACTGTCTTTTTCTTCTATAAAAAAAACATCCAAGTAAAATCACCACAAGATGTCCTCAGAAATATACAGTTTATTTACAAATACAATTGCATTTGCATAGAAATTTAAAATTCCAAAATAAAAATACATAGTAAACAGATTTATTAGAGGCATCTATAGCTGAAAATTTTATCTGAATTAATAGCTCTCATTGTGATTAGAAGTAAACAGATGAATATATTGCTCTGTTGACTTGCCTCAACTGAAAGCATAGGATCTGTCCAGGATGGTGTCACAGTTACAAAATAATCAAAAATAATTACAACGTCCATTGCATTTTATTAGTTTCGTTGTGCCAACAGAATCACGGTATGAAGAAAAAGCTCTATTCAAATGTCCTTCCATGTCTTTGGCTGAAACGTCCAACCAATTGGTTCAGAAGGAGCAGAAAGGTAGGCAATGCCCCTAAGGCACATCAGGATCATTTTTACTTAAATATCATATATTTATTCATCTGAAACATTAATTATGCTCTTGAGTTACATGTGGTCACAGCTTTTCTAGGATATTTCCCAGAATTCCAACATCATTGAACCATTGACTCAAGACAAAGGCAAGGGCTAAAACGAGCAGGAAACAATACAAGTGAACAGATCTGCCGTATGAACGGATGAGAGATCAGCCGAGGATGTTCTCGCTCTCCTGATGCCTGGTCAGATGCAACAGATCGTCACACCAGATGGAAGGGTTGCGCCGGCTAGATCTACGTTAATAACGACGAGAGAGGATTTCTACAGACCCTCCACCCTATGACAGCTACGGACGGCTGGCAACCCTCACCGGCAGGAGAGGCCCGTGCACCTCGCTTCACGCCCTCACCATGAGCTCAAAGTGCGGAATCGTCCACAGGAGAACCAAAAGCCAGCTTCAAGCCTCAATAACTTAATATCTCACTGGATATGTAACATATTACTCGAGGAGCAGCTACTTGTGACGTCCTCCGGATCAGGATATTAGTAAGTCGATTGGCAAAAAAACACCTCGAAGTGGGTGAGATGAGAAAGAAAAGCAAGATCACAATTAGGGCGGAGCAAAGTTATGATTGACAGCTGGGGAGAAAGCGATGATCCGTAAGCGGTTGCTGCTTCAACACTGAGAAGAATTAACGCATCTGAGACTTTCCTGAGTTTTCTTTAAAGGCAATGGCGCACTTGGCCACCGAAAGGACCTCTTTCTTCTAGCCTTCAGCTTCTTAACACTACGACTGAGAATCCACTCGCACCTTCCCGCACCGTCACACACTTACTGGTCCCTGTCTGTGCATCTCTTCACTGTACATGAATGGCCAAAAACAGTGAGTTTCATATTCTCATGCCTCTAATAAAAGACATTTACAGATTTCATCCAACGTTTGATTCGTCTGTACATTCATACATAGTATATAAATATTTCTATAGCTTGACATTCTGTGATTTGTGTTTGTTTCAGGCACTCCCCCTTCTCTAAATCATTTATGACAACGATGATGATGATGATGATGGTGAACCTAAGACTATAATAGCTGGTAGCAGCAGCAGGGTAAGACACTGTACCTAACACAGTGATAAAGGGAGAGGCTTATGGGAGTTTGTTTGGGGGATTTTGATTTGGTCGTTGTGGCAGAAAAGGGGTATTCTAAAACATCTGCTCAGGGATGACTGTGTTGAAGGGGTAGTCCCAGAACGTGGTGGTGATCCCAAAACCTGGGGAAAAAACAATACAGGATGAACAGAAGGTTTTAAAAAGGAGACAAAACAAAAACAGTGCAAACAGCAGGTTAAATGTAAGAAATAAATACAATGAAATATTTTAAAACATTAAATATTTTAATATTAAACAATATGCAATAAATATTATTCTTTAACATAAATCTTTTCAATGCCATAGCCCTGAAGACTTCTGAAGACTTACATATACACAAAATTTATAATACATTTGCAAAATTATTTCAAATTAATAATATTATATTTAATATTAACAATATTTAATAGTACATTCTTAATTAAATTAGTAATATTAATTCAAATTTTATAATATATTATTATAAATTGTACTATATAATTTATACATACACACAATTTATAATACACTTTCAAAATTATTATTTCAATTAATTACATTATATTTAATATTAACAATATAATAATAATAATATATTTTATATTGTACTATGTAACCTATACATATTGTAAACCCACACAATTTATAAGAATAATTTTCAAAATTATTTTTTCAATTAATATTATATTTAATATTAACAATAATACATTATTATTAATTAAATTAGTAATATTAATTTTTATACTAGATGGTTTTATATTGTGCTATGTAATTTGTACATATACACACACAATTTATAAGAATAATACATTTTCAAAATTATAATTTCAAATAATAATAGTATATTTAATATTAACAGTATTATATATAATACATTTTTATTATTAATTAGATTAGTAATGTTTATTTAATCTTTATATATTATTTTGTTATACATTACATTTTATATCTAGCATCATGCAATATAATTTAAAAAAAAAGTTTTTTTTATAGGTTTTCAAACACTGTCTATGTATGGACTAGTTGCGACATTTACACTTTGTATTTAATTTAATTTAATTTAAAGTTGACACTACAAACTTGGGTGGCATAAAATAAAGAACCTTTATTTTTTTAATAAAAGAAATTAAAAACACCTTCAATTACTTTTTTGTACATAAGGTTACAGTAAATTATTATTATTATTGTATAAAAATGATTTAAAATTAACGTTTTTATTCACTTTAACTTGACACTGGTCTTAAGCTCATTTGTGTAGAGCAGTGGTTTTCAAACCTGTCCATGAAGTACCCCTAGCACTGCACATCTGTCTATATCTGTCTCCCTATATCTGACACACCCACTTCAGGTCTTGCAGTATCCACTAATGAGCTGATGAGTTATGATAGATGTGATAGATGAGACATACAAAATGTGCAGAGCTAGGGGTATTCCAGGACAGGTTTGAGAACCACAGGTGTAGAGAGATACTCTAAAATCTCATGTCAAAATCTAAAATCTCAAATCTCATGTCCTCACCTGCCCTTTGGTGTTCAAAGTGGTGTTTGACATGGTACGCTTTCAGCCCGTACAAGTAGGAGCCCTTCTGTGGCGAGCCGTAGTGCAGGTAGTAGTGGATCATGTCATAGACCACGTATCCACACAGACCCCCCACGAACAGAGAGGTTCCCAGACCCTCAGGAAACGTCTGCCTGAGTATCAGGTAAAAAGCGCCAACGACGATGGCGGCCAGACTCGGAGGAAACACCAGACGAGAGCCGTCAAACGGAGACTGACAGGTAAGAAAAGACAGTCAGGTTGAGCTTCATCAATATCTAATGAATTATGTAAATTCATCTACTCAATGAATGATTAATGAATCTCAAGTATCAAACAAAATCACACACCTTGTGGTGCTGGCCGTGCAACAGGAAGTGCAGCGTGATGAGGTAATAATTGTGGGCGGGCGGGCGCATGTGGAAGACGAAGCGATGGATGCAGTACTCGACGAACGACCACAAGAACATGCCAAGCGTGAAGATGAACGGAAAGCTGTATTTGTGGACCAGAATGGAGTAGTCTGAAAAGTAAAAGTGTAAAATAAAAATAAATCCACCAGTCCATAATCCTTCACTAAGATCATTTACTCACTTAAAGGGATAGTTCACCAAAAAATGAAATCTGTCACTAATTACTCACCCTCATGTCGTTCCAAACCCATAACACCTTCATTAATCTTCGGAACACAAATATCTTCATTTTTGATGAAATCTGAAAGCTTTGTGACCCTGCATAGACAGCAACACAACTGACACGTTCAAGGCCCAGAAAGGTAAGGAGATTGTTGAAATAGTCCATGTGACATCAGTAGTTCAACCGTAATGTTATGAAGCTACAAGAATACTTTGTATGCAAAGAAACCAAAAATAAATTCTCATACCTTTGTAAAATTACAGTTGAACCCCTGATGTCACATGGTCTATGTTAACAATGTCCTTACTACCTTTCTGGGCCTTGAATGTGTCAGTTGCATTGCTGTCTATGCAGGGTCAGAAACCTCTCAGATTTCATCAGAAATATCTTCATTTGTGTTCCGAAGAAAAACAAAGGTCATACGGGTTTGGAACGACATGAGGGTGAGTAATTAATGACAGAATTTATTTTTGGGTGAACGATCCCTTAAACTGTTTTTACTTATTTAATAAGGTGTTTCTGCAAGTGTTGTTATTGTTACCCAAAACTATTAAAAATTGTTTTTGGTAACTGAAATATAGCTCAAATAAAATGAAATATAAATATTAGATGGAAAACTTTAAACCTAAAACTAAAATTTGAAATTGCCTTGGCAACAAACTAAAATAATTAAGTTTAAAAATAAAACAGAAATCTAAATTAATTTAATTTAGGAAAAAACCCTGAAAAATATTACTTAAAATAATAGTTTATAAATAATACTAAAATAATACTTTTAGGTAAATCAAATAAGAATGTTTTAAAACACACTTTACACACACACCTGATGTAATAAACAGTCTTGTCCTCTCTTGTGCCAATAACGTGTAGCAGTACCAGCTCAGATAGATCACCAAAGGCATCCATACAATTGGCACCATGTACCTGCAAACACACACAGCAAAGTTCAAGTATCTGTTAATTAACCACCACTCACATATAACACAGCAAATCCTGTAGCATAATATTACTAGTGTACAATGTTTAACTAAACAAACAAGCAGCCAGAGATGCTCAATCCTGTATGTGATTTCTCTTACCATGAAGTCTTTGTGTTGGCCTCAAAAAAGTCATTCTCGAACAGCCTGATCGGTCTGTCCACAGGCTGATGGACCCAAGTGTCATATTTCTCTCCAAGATATCCGACCTGCCAGGCCAGTGGCTTCCGCCAGTCTACCAGATCCTGTATGGACAATAAAATTGATAACAGTGTTATTCTAATATCATTTATACACTATTAAAGCATTTTGAATCATTTTAATATTTTAAGTTTGAATTTTAGGGCTTTTTTTATGTGCAATTTTGTTATGCACTTTTCTATTTAGCTTTAATTTATTTTTATTTCAGTTCTGGTTTTAGTACTCCAGCATATTTATTTCAGTTGCCAAGGCAAAATTTCATTTCATTTAAGATTTTCATCTAATTACTAACAACGTCATGTATGTTGACTAACTCAACCCTTTAATGCTATCCTATTAAATATCCTGCTCATTTTCCTGCCATTATATAAATGTTAACAGAGTTCAGGAAGTGCTGCGCACTAGGAATGTTGGCTATCGGTGATGTTAGTTTGCTGAATCATTTTACTGTTCCTTGTTTATGGTGCAAACTTTGACCAGATGCTTTTCCTATATTCTCCACTAGGGGTCACTATAACCGTATAAAGCAGAGGAGGTGGGCGTGTCTAAGATGACATACCGAAGTTCATATTGGCCCGGGACCTATAGGGAGCTGCAACACAATGAGATTCAAAAGACAGGAAGCAGAGGCCTTGAACTCAAGGTGGACTGAACCTGAAGTCTATATATGTGCATGGTTCTGTGCGTGTAATTTATGAAACAGTAGGCTGACATTTCAGTAATTGTGCACATATTAACACCTCTCCAGAGTCACGATGTAGGACCATGATGGGCAAGTGACTAGTCACAAAGTACAAAAGGTCATTGCAATTCAATGACATTATCTAGGGCCCAATTCACAAAAAAGCTTGAACATAGCACTGATTTAGTCAGTGTTATTTACATTTAATATTCCACCATGACAGAATACCAAGAACAACTTAACCATAACCACCCACTTGACTTGTTTTGTGGAACGAGGAGGAGGAGGACAGAACAATGTATTCAGGTTTAATTCTAGGAAATGTCCATCACATCATCAATAGGAGGACATGTCAGCAACGCTGGAATGATTGAGAGTGCGGCAATAAACCGGTGCCGAGACCACATTCTTGCTATAATGAACCCAGAAATCTGGTCTGGACTGGTTGACTAGCCTGTCTGGCTTACAAGTTTCATTACGGCATTAATTACGGTGCTGGTTGTTATGCCTAAGCCTGATGCACAGGTTATGTGTTGGCCTGTAATGTAACACCTGAGGCTGAAGAATGACGGAGTAAGAACAATTAACATGAATCTCACTACGAAAAGAGTCTGGGTGGGTCATATTTTTACTGTAAAATCAAAATAAAAAAGGTAATTTATTTGATAATTTTTTATAAAATCTAAGAATCATATATATATATATATATATATTTATATATATAAACTTTAACAATATAAATTATATAAAATTAAATAAAAAAATTTATATTATAATTTCTAAAAAAACAAAGTAATAACTTAATGTATTAATCATTTAATATTAAGAATTTAACAATAACTTAGTCATAGAACAATTAACATAATACTAACACCCTCATATGTAATTGTAAATATTGTATTTTTGTATAAATATTTTGTATTATAAATTTATCTAATTTTAATAATAATTTATTAATCATAACCATTAAAATATATATAATATATATATATAAAATTAAACTATATAAAAATGTAATTATAATTTCTAAATACACACACATAAAGTAACAATGTATTAAGAATTTATCATTAAGAATTTAACAATAATTTTGTTATATCAATATTAACTTCATACTAACACCCCATATGTAAATATATAATTTTATTTTTAATTATTTATTTTTCCTTAATTAGTAAAACTTTTCCCCCAGAACTACTTAATTGCAAGTAAATAAGGAAATACGTCTCCAATTTCACACATGCATGAACATATTAAATATAGTAACTTAATGTATTATTAATTTAATATTAAGAACTTGATTTTATTATATCAAAATTAACTTCACACCAACACCCTCATATGTAAAAATGTTTTATTTAATTTAATTATTTTTCCTTAATTACTAAAACTTTTTTTCCCCAGAATTTACTACTAAATTACTAGTAAATAAGGAAAGTACATCACACACACTTGCACATATTTATTACTAGTAGTAGTAATGAATGGCACAGCGCAGTTCTGCAAAGGGGGTCAATGTTCTCTAAATCGTTGACCCCGTCTGTCAAATTCAAGGGGTTTGAACCAAACAATCGATGCTTGTGAAAGACCTGAATGCCTCTGATAGAGAACACAGGACATTCACACACAAAAAGAGAGCTAGAGAAGCTAGAGCTACAGAAGTATATACACTAGCATTTTTCATTGTCACTGAAGCACAAAAGTATTCTCACTTTATCCAGCTTGTGGCATCGTTCAACCACAAGAAAAAGGAAGTCTTAAAGAGATAAGTCTTAAATGATGATCACCGTACCAGAAAGACAGAGCAACAGAAAGTCACCTGCTCTGTTAGGGTTTCACTGTCAGTTCGAGCAAAAAGAGGAATGGCTGCTTGCGGTTTCCTGTCATATGAACTAAAGCTTCACTTCCAGATGTCAAGCAAACAAGTATGTGATATGATTATATGACTGTTCTGGGTGAATGCAAGTTCTGCTCAATCACCAGCATCTGTGGCATGTTGTTGATTACCACAGAAAGCCATTTTGAGCGTATGAATGTGTAAAACTATGTTTTCGTAATGTCTTGAGGAAGTAATATATATTTAGATTGGTATAGCGTCATGCCCATCACACATCGATCAGATGTGTTTCCCACGAGCTGTTCACACAGGACACGTAGCACTACAGTGCAAAATATTAACTAAGCTAAAACTAAAGATAGAAAAATTCTAGATAAATCTCACTAATCAACTATTTAACCTTATTTGTGCTAAAAAAAAAAAAAACATGCACAGAAATGCACTTACAGTGGAAGTCTATGTATGTCTATTTTTTATGTTTGTTTTGAGAGAAAAGTCTCTTTTTGTGATTGGAGCTTGCGTTTCAGTCAGGAATATGCTTGTAACACCAGTTTGTCTTTCACTTTCGCATACCGTTTCTTCATCGACTTTGCTGCACTTATTGATGGCCGAGGTTTCTTCTTCTGTGGTGCTTTCTGGGATCTTCTTCCTCTGTCTCAGAGTCTAGAACAGAACAATAGGAACAGTTCAGAAAAGCATGAGCCTCATGATCATGTTTGATGAGGTGAGATGAGGTGTTCAATTTGTGTTGGCATTTGTTATGAATTTTTTTTGTATTACTGTTTATGATTCGTGGCCTGATATGAGATCCGAACCTGTCTGACAACAGGAAAATATCGAGCTGCAGCAAGTAGCATCTGACTGGTCATGTGATCTCAACATGTCAGCCACCAATGAGGTGAGGTGTCCTGCTTTGAGTAAAATGAAACTTTTCGTAGGCTACTAATATGACTGAAGCCTTCATGGTATGTGTGTGCACATTAAACATTTAATTTTATTTGTTTAGTTTTTTACAAGCAATTTTCATATCTTAAAAAGGTAAAAAGACTTAATTACTTTTTTTTTATTATGAAAATTATAATTAGCCCGGGGGGCATTACAACCTGCACGTTAACTATTAATAACAAGTATTTTAATTAAGTAAAAATACTGTGTAGAGTTTTAATGTTAATACTATGTAATAAAACTACTCTTATTTACTTTGATCTTTATTACCGATATCTTACTTGAATAACTATTTGAAAAGCAATATTTACACAACTGAGAAATACTAAAGTCAAACCATTTATTTAATTTGTCAATAAATATCAATGATTAAATTGTGTGCTCAGTTTGCACAATTGTCTTTCTGAAATATTTCTGGTAAAAGTTGAAAAATGATATAGTAATATATCCCTTCTAAGTCAGACCTGCTGTTGTTCAGAAATCCAAAAATCAATCAAATAAATACTAATGAAAACAAAACACTTTCAATTAAATAACCAATCAGAGATAAGGGACTAGAATAAGGCATTCGTTAAGACACTGACGTCCCTTGTGAATCAGATCTACTGTTGTTCAGAAAACTAATAAAACAAAAAATATCAGTGACAGTGTACTAGAAGATTCAAATCTAACAGTAAAAATTACAACAATACGGCACAGATAACTGTGATTATAAATATGACAAATAAGCTTTTCACGTCATGGATAAAACATACACCTACCCTCATCGTCATCATCATGCCACCAAAGTACACAACGCCTTATTCACATGACACACACATCACAGCACACATTACGTCATGGACCTCATCCCACAAGATGGAAGAGCTTCTCATTTCTCCATAGGGTCACACACACATTCAAACACACCCTTCACAGATGGCTAGTTTGGCGGGACGGGTGAAATATTAATCAGGTCTTGCGTCGCACCATACTATTTTAACGTTAAAGAGGTGATTAACCCTGCCCCCCTTCACACCTACACACACACACGTCCATGGCAACCTAACACCTAAGCCACACTATACACTCGCCACAGAATTATAGTTATAGAGGTTAACGGCTGTATTGTTGCTGTTTGTGTGTGACTGAAGGCCCCTGGGTTATTACGATTAAAACTGGAGAATCTCCATCAATGGCGTCACTTTACAGGGTCAGGTGCTTTGATAGAGTGATCGTGTCATTTTATGCACTTTAGAAATGATTTTCCCCAGTGCATTACTTATTTTATTGATATAGTCTTATCTGGAAAGGTTGTAAATACAGCGTCATGCGGGTATTTCCATTGTGTAAAACAGCTTGTCCTAACAGCAAGTGAACAACCAGGTGAAATTTCCTGCCAATACAAGTAATGATATCTATATTAGAACAGTAACAGTAATGGGATTGTAAAAAGAATCGGCATTAAGTGAGTTCAAATTGACTGTGAATGCCAGCAAATCATTTGCCTTTATAGCTCAGAAATAGTGTTGTATTAGTGGGTGTGTGTGCATTGCATTACAACCAGCATGTGATACGAGATGTGTGCTGGCCTTTTGCCGAGGTGAACAAGGGTGCTGAAGCGAGAACTGGGATAGTGGAGGTGCAGATATGAGCGTGACGGTTCAGTCGTGTGGTCGCTTGGCAGGTGATTTAGCCAACTTCGGCAGCTTCTTGTGCAAGATGCCTGCGGCCAAAAGCTTAGGAAAAGCAGGTGAAGAAGTCTTTAGGAAAAGCAGGGTGAGATGCAATTTGGTAAAGTGCAAAAGTCCTTTAAAGTAGGGCAAAATAATACACAGTTATCTCAGGGTTATAAGGAAGGAAATTAGAAGGAATCTAGAAAAGCTTGGATAGAGTAAGGCCAATTAGGGCCTAGTTACAAACATGAGACTTGGATTATGGTTAGAACAAGTTGCAATTGTTCAAAGGAGACAGTAGCTGTAGGGCTGGTTAAGGTTTAATCGTCCCATGATGCAGGTGGCTGGTTGGGAGTCTAGCAGATCTCTCTGATCTGTGGTGCAGAAGATAGTTTGAGCTCAACAGGACTGTGGGGGAAAGAGCCTTCAAAGGGATCATGTCTAGATGGTAAACCTCATTCTGTGAAACTCTGCTTCCAAGGACAAGGTTGCTATTGGACTCCAAATAAACACAGTAGTTGACAAAACATACACATGTTCTCCACATTTCACTCAGCATCAAGATCTTAGGCTGAAACGTATATGAATTTAAAGGGATAGTTCACCCAAAAATGACAATTCTGTCATTAATTACTCATCCTCATGTCGTTCCAAACCCGTAAAGACCTTCATTCATCTTCGGAACACAAATTAAGATATTTTTGATGAAATCTGAGAGCTTTCTAACCCTGCATAGACAGCAATGCAACTGACATGCTCAAGGCCCATAAAGGTAGTGAGGACATTGTTAAAATAGTCCATGTGACATCAGTGGTTCAACCCTAATTTTATGAAGCTACGAGAATACGTTTTGTGCACAACGAAAACAAAAATAACTTTATTAATGAACAAAAGTCTTACGAATTTGGAACGAGGCTGTAATTAATGATTTCTGGGTGAACTAACCCTTTAAAAGAAAAGCGTATAATTTCCATAAACATTTTAAAATATTTTTTAAATATTGCCTTGTTAGTTAATTGTGTGCAGTGTGGAAGTAATTAAAATTTGAAATAAAAAGACCATAATAATTATTAGCAAAATGCTGGTTTGTGTCATGTGTAAATACAAAACTTGGGAGACTTTTCCCAAAAACGAGGGTCTATCCCTGAGGGACTTAAATCTAAAAGCTAAATTTTCACTGAACAAGCATGAAATTTAAATGAAGTTTAAGACTGTGTATCTGGAAAATTTTTCAAAAGTGATCCACAGTCAGAAGATTGGTTAAACCTAAACTAGGTCACATAACCAAAGAGATGTATTGTTGTCCTAAGAGACAGCGAGACATATTTAGTCAGACCACTTTATCTGTACCACAAAACCACAACACAAAGACTACGCTTGCCATGGATATTTTGAGCAGAAAAAAAAAAATAAAAATCACCACAAAACTAGACCACTTCCTATTTCCATTTCATTTCCATTTTCATGGTCTATGCCTTTGTTATATTTCTTCACAGTTAATTAAACCCAAACAAATCTGCAATGAAATGAAGCGTACATGATCCTATGTCTCTCGATAAAAGCACACACAACGCAACCCACCACCGATTCTGTGGGTACCATACAACGTTATATCCTATTACCTTGTAAAAGGGTGCTTATTTACAAAAGAGAGGCTTTTCAATTGTTCTCAGTGGACATTGAGAGATTAAATTATATCTGGATGAGGTTAGTAATCCTTTCTAGTGGTTACAGAGGGTTTTTATGGCGAATGCTGATGTCTAGAAACCACAATTGTATAGCATGGTCCTTATTGGTATGAAAGAAAAAAGAAGGAAGGAAAGAAAGCAACAGGAAGTTGTCACTTTTAGCATTCAGCAAAAGCACTGTGTGATTAGGACTGACGCTCTCCATGAAGACCAACAGAGTGGAATGTATGAAAATACAGTCATAACTCATTACACCTAGACGGTATCATTTTCCGGTGTGGTATGCAAATATCTATTGGACTAAAGTTACGACAGCTGCACTGGCAGACTCAAAATCAAGCAACAGCATAGTTTACATAGTGACATAAATAATATTGCAAGAACCAGGTGTGAAAAGTTTTCAGGGTTATCCCATTGCGGAAGTCAGGAAACCCTACATTTGGGCTTGGTCGACCTTGGAGCATGAGTTCTTTTAAAGACGATTAATTCAGATACATCAGATCATCTGGATTCCAGGGAAGCAGCAAGATCCTGCTACGTTTTGTGTTGGTAATATAGTCATCAACGAGATTTTCAGTGGCAAAATGCAGAAAATGAATGTTCAGTAAGATGAGGGCAAGGAGGAGGCCGGTGATGTAGACTGGCATGGGGGCTGAAAGAATTCCTCTGGGTGAACAATAAGGCTTCTTTATGGAGCAGTAAGGGTCCGGGACACTGAATGACAGGGACGCACATACATACAGAAAGAGTTGCGAGAACAAAAGCGTGGAGGACAGAGGAAGAGAGCTCAGGCTGGTACAATCCAAACAGGGCTGGCAGTGTGTCGATTGGTGCTGGGGTGGCGGTAAGAGTATGGTTGGGGGTTGAGAGCCTCGGATACATGCACTCGAAAGGGCACTAAGGCCATCAGCAACGCCTAGCCAAACCCTAATAAGCTTAACTCTCCCAGTCGATGGTGACGGTAGGCAGTGCTCTTCACAATTTGCTCAAACCCACCACATTCCCCAGATAAAGATGTAGGAACAAATGTAGCCACATACCAACTAGTGGAAAAACACACCGCTATTGTTCTCAAACTGCAGACATTTGGAATCAGTTTAGCATTAACAAAGGTACTGGAAGAGAGGATGTTTGGCAATCTTTGTAAAAGCACAGACACTAGTTTGGATACTTCCACCTGAGCGATTGCTTCTCTAATGCTTGTACAACCAGATATTTGTTTAAGTATCATTGACTGGCCAAGCCTGTGTTCTTGTCGAGAAGGGGTTTCCAGTAGAGTAAAAGTGCTATGGTCAAAGTTCACATTGACTGACATCATTTGGGTCGGAGGTGTCCGATCCTGCTCCTAAAGGGCCACTGACCTGCAGAGTTTAGCTCCAGCATAAATTAAACACACCTCAGGTGTCAGAATTACTAGGAAGTTCCAGGCAAGTGTGTTGAGGCAGATTGGAGCTAAACTCTGTGGGACATTGGCCTTTTGGTAACAGGATCAGACAACTCTGATTTAGGTTGTTGACCTGCAAAGAAAAAAAAAAAAAATCATTCATTCAACTTAGGTCAAACTGGATCCCTGAAGAATCTTGACGCAACCTTATCAGGCATCATTCTAGAAGCTTGTCCAAAATGAGTGATAAAATCAATGGTTCTTTGAAATAAAAAAATGATACTAGCTTTAAAAAAAAACCTAAGCCGCATTACCTCACCTGTTTCAACAGTGGTGAGGACATGACCCATGAGGGTTCTTCCAAGTCAATAATTAACCATTATCCAGTCGGTGCCAGGATACACAGTTGGACGGACTGATCCTGATAAGAGGCAGCAACTGATGGACTACTCCAAGCTGTCGAAAACATCGGCCATGTGAAGTGGCACTGATTTGGGGCAGATGTAAAACATTTGGCCAGTGTTATTCAGAGCAACACTTATGTAAATTCGCAGGCAGAAGTCCCTTGTCAACCTATCCAATTCCCAGATCCACATATCTCTCCAAACACACCGGTTTTCTTTCTAAAAATTGTACAAAGATTTTCTTATTCTCCATGAAGGATGTTTAGGTTTTATGTCAAGCACGGTTGATGGAAGCAATTGGCGAGGTGGGCAGACATGGGAAAGTCTTGTGATATAAGTAGAAAAGGCTGGCTTCTTCTTCAACATATGTAAATGACTAAACAAAAGTACATGTTAACGCAAATGTACTGAGGGAAGGGTTGCTGAATGCATCACTGTTCTAAGATTATGAACCACAAATATGCACCATACACGTAAAAGAACAAGCTTGGTTGTAGTGCGTCACAGTTGGACATTATCTGACAATGCTGACAAATATAATTTTTAATTATCCCTCATGTTCTTTAAAAAAAAACAAAAAAAAAAAAAAAACTAAGGTTACAGTGAGGTATTTACAATGGAAGTGAATAGGGCCAGTGTTTTAAGAAATGCAAAGCAGAAAAATTGTGTTAAAAATCACTTACATTATTTCTTCTGTTAAAACTTGTGCATTATTTAAACTAAAGCCATCTTCTGGCTATACTATATGATAACTGTCTTTTACAAAAATTATTTTAACTTTTACAAATTGGCCCCATTGTAAATTAGCCCCAAATTTCTGTTTTAAAGAAAATGAGGGACAAGTGGAAATTCATTTCTGTGATAATCAACAACATTATGGCACAAATGCTGTTAACTGAGCTTAACGTGTACTGAACCCAGAATAATCCTTTAAGGTTTTGAATGCTGAGTTATCTGTAGGCTTTCCATTCAAATCAATGCCTCTTTCTTTGTGCTTTCCTCTCAAGCCTCGTTCCGTTCCACAGCTGGTTCAGGATCGGCTTTTTAACCACTTTTCTTTGCTCATAAAAGACACCGGTCCAAAGCCGAAACTGATCCCAGACCTGTCTGGAATTTAAACTGGCAGGCAGGGTTAAGAGCCGTCCACTCTCACCATAAACAGGGATGTTGTTGGTTGGTAAGCTGCATCACCCAGAGAACTGGTGGAACCTGCTGGGCCAGAGACTGAGAGTCCTTTACTGAGAGCATTTTCTTGCTCATTTTCTCTTTTGCTTCATTCCTTTCCTCAAACGCCAAGCCAAATTTAACATCAATGACCAGCTTCATTATCCTGGTTTTGGCAGATATGAGAAAGATTAGATGTCTGGGATATAGTCGGGCAAAGGTTGTTGTGACTATTCACATGATCCGTCTTGAAACCAGTCAGTTCTCATCTCATTATGACAGAATGAACCCAATATCACACCTGGTCAAAAATATTCATTAAACCAGTAAAAGTACTTGTATTTGCATAGTGCAAAGCGTAAAAAAAAAAAAATGAAAAGGGTAAACGTGAAAGCTGTTCACTTATAAAAGAGGACTATAAATCTTCATGCAATAACACTTTTCAGGTTCCTCCCTTCAAACAAGGGTACAAAGGTTTCTTCATTTGCAGGTCTGCACACATGAACATGTCCTATCGTACAGAGTTCATCGATCAAGAGCCTTCTCACATGCAAAGACCTTCAATCCAGGAAGAGCATCATCAAGAAGATTAGAAATCCATGCAACAGGATTAGCATGTCTGAAGTTCACAGATTCTCCTACGTCTGCACCCTGGGCACTTTTTTCCCATTTTGAGATAATTTGAGTGATAATGAGCACAGTCGTGCCTGTATGAATGTCAAAATACTGTGACTTTGGTACAAAGTCAATTGATAAAAAAGTGTAACAATACCACTCTTTTCTACAGTATTGGTAGTACTTAGAAACCAGAAAAAACATGACCTTTTAACTAATTTGTATCTATTGCCTGCAATTAGTTATACATAGTAGTTTAAAACATATAATAAAATAACAACTTTGAAAATCTTTCAAATCATTTCACTTAATTGAGAAATACTTACTAAAAGACCATTGTTCTAATTCAATCTATTAATATTATCAATATTAGTGTAATACACAAACGTGTTCATTGGCTTTTGCTGATATCAGTATCAAAAATTTTAAAATTCTGATACAAATGACTACTGTAAATGTGGTAAAGTGACATGCCTGCATGCCTGTAGTTTAAAGTTTACTCAACCTAACCAAATATTCCCTAAGCAGGCAAACAAGGGTCAGCTTCTCCATTAAAGAGGAACATCTCAGCTTCACGTTCTCTACAACAAACAATTGTATAATGCAGGTATCTTATGAGATAAGAAGAAATCTATCAAATCAATAGTTATATCATAAAGGGAGTAGCAAATGTGTTTGAAAAGATAGGGAACGGGGGTAACGCGCATCCTACAGAATCAATGACACTAAACACAGGTTTCTAATTTTGATGTGTCATTCCTCATTTGTATCTCTTTTGAAGACTTTGACAAGCTGAACAATCCAGGTTCTTCTCTACTGGCTGAACCTGTTAGAAACTTCACCAGCACACTGAAGGCAAACACCATTCAAATACCAAAGTTACAAAAGCACAGAAGTCACAATGAGATCCTACAAAAGATCCTTTGAGTTCTAAGAATGACACCACCTGATTGTTCCAAATGTAAACTTCTCTGGTCAAACTTGTCTTGGCTAGTATCTTTAAGAACCTTTTTAACACATTGTTTTGATTTCAAGCTTTGAGATCTAGCAGAAGTAATGGAGTTCAAATCATATGACTAGAGATACAGGTTATTCATATGCTTAAAATATTACAATGTTACTGTACATACAACAAAATTTTCCAGAAAATCTGTGTAAAATGTGAAGGATGGCTCTGCTGAACTTCTACGGTGTCAGCTTTGGAACAATACAGCCTTTTTCTTGGCAAAGCCACAATTCAGACAGGATTTATATGAATCGCACTTATTCACTTGGCACAATGGTTCTCTATGCATTGTATTATAAGCAGTTAAATTAGTCGAGAGGAAACCATGTGTGCGCCTCATGGGAGTGTGTCAGTGTGAACTTGTAACTGTGCAAGAGTTCTTTTCCGAGTACATTTTAGCACTGATTCCCCTCTTTTACTGTACATCAACTTACTGACAAAGAGTTTGTCAGTCTCTGGAAGGCATTTAAAACCAACCTTAGCCATATTCTGCGTTTTGCTACGTTAAGAGCTTTTCCGGGTCCCAGGGTTCCACCCAGAGCCATGGAAACAAGTGTCTCCTGGTGACACCAGGATTATGAGTCTTGTACCCAGCATGCTCCTCTCCTGGGGGCCGTCTGGTAGCTTGATGCAGTTAATGAGCAAGCAAACCTTAGTTACCTTAGAGACCGAATGTGACCAAACCATCTGCATATAATCTATCAGTGACCTACGTTATAATCTATCAGTGAGAACTTCTAAGCACCTCCTGCAATTGGACCTTTGGCTCCCAAATGCCTTGCGTTCCCAAGGTGTAATTTGCCAGTCAGACACAATCTCCTTGGGGAAAGAGAATGGAGGGTTATAAGGCAAATAGGTTTGATGACACTAGAGCAATTAAGTACTGCGGCCATCCCTGTCGGCATAGCAGCCGGCAGTAAACACTTCTTACACCAGAGGATACCTGTTCATCCTACAGTCTCGTGGTTATAGGCATACCTGGATTATACAATATTATGCAAGGAATTTCAGTGAATTTCACTGTATTGAGCATTCACAACCAAGATGGTCCTTGGTGAAAGTTGGCATGCTGCTTTGTGGCTGAAGCCATGGAAAACAAAAAGGCTATTGAAGGAGAAATGAGATTCATATCCTCAGAAAGGAAGCATTCCAGAGATTCATGTTTTCGTTCTTCTCAAAAATTAACAGGCAACTAAACCAGTTCACTCTAACTTGGTGAGATGTTCACTAAAGGTTTCAAATGGACTAGAACAACTACAGCCTAAAATTTGATTTCTATTATATCAAGCCAATTTACTTTTGTATTGAGACATATTTTTGAGTAAAACATATTAAATGGAACAATTTCAAGTTTGCAGTCAATCATAAGAAGCCCAGCTGAATTGGCACATATTGGTACCATAATAGTTATCAGCCAATATTAGATACATTTTATACTATATCATCATATTTATTATTTTGAATAATTGTAAATGTGCATGTTTTTTTTTTTTTTACATTTTACAAACTTTTTCATACTCTAACATTTATTTAGTCTTAAAAAAATAAAAACTTATTAAATGTTATCTTTCACTAATCTCAAAATGAACATGCACTTTTCCACACTGTACAGAATAATGCTGTGCCTAAATTTGTTTAGCATTTATAATAATTGATTTTAGTATTTCAATTGTAATTTATTTAGACAAAACAGTATAATATCAAAATATCTGTAATTTACCAGTTATTGGCCATAACATTAGCATAATTATGGCTTAATCTGTATCGCCAAATCCCTAAAAGCAAATCATCCTGATGAAAAATTACGAAAAAAAAAAAAAATACTATAAAATAACACAAATACAAGTAATAGCACAAGTATGAAGAAATACAAGATGGGTAATTTTGTTTCAGAATAAAGTATCTGGACCAGTAAAAGTATTAGTAAGTTAATAAAATTCCTTATATCTTTTTAGTCCTATACAGTATAATATCTCTGTAAATGGAATAGAAAATAAACCTGAAGCTTAAGATAAAGCCAATAATCCAACCTTAAGTCATAAATTCAAATGTGCATGTGTCAGAGCATTTGGGAGTGGGAATGTGGGCGCTACTTGAACTGACACCACTACGTGCCACGAAAACCGTCCGCGTGATGTAAATAAAGGTGCTAAAGAAGCCTTTGTCCTTTCACCTCTGTACAGAGTTATGAATTGAAGTGATGCCTTGCTTTACAATAGTGATCATTACGATCTTACCATTCTAGTTACAAGGTAACTAACAGCCACAAGGCCAGTTGTTTCATAAAGGACAATCAATATATCCAGAACTCTAACAGCTATTTACCTAGACATTCATGCATCACTTCACTCCTCCATTTATCTCGTTCTCCTCATTCAAATTCATGCTTGTTCAAGAAGTGGAACCGCCTGATACCATTTTGTCATTACATCACTGGCAGCATGCCCATAACAGTTCATCGCCTTGTCATACCCTTACTAGATACGAGCAAATGGACTACAGCCCCCGCATCTAGTCAACAGGTCCAGCTGGTTTCACGAGGAATCAATTAGAAAAAGAGACAGACGTCCCCCCCAGATTTCTTGGATGTTTGTTTTGCTGCCTGACTAAGGCCTTTTGAGTTTGTCCTTGCAATGTCATATGCATTAATACTATGAATACTTTCAAGGTTTCAAAGATTATAGCAGGTCTAGCCAGATTTTCAGAATTAAATAGGAATATGTGACTAACATCATGAGTCACCGTTGTTTCAAAGTGGGAACAAACAGCAATCAATGGGCTCAAGATCTCAAGGAGGAGCTTGTTTGAAAATGAGTGCGTCATAAAAAAAGAAACAATAAAAAAAAAAAAATGATAAGCATGATAAAATTACTGAACTTTTGAAGATCGAGCTGGTTTAGGGCTGTCTTCTCTTTGATAAATCTTTCAAATTTATAATGCTCCATCATGAAAATCAAATCAAATAAAAGCACTGAAAGAAAAATGCTTGCCATTGGTTACTCAATAACTAATAGGAATTTTACATTTAAATTTGTATGCCATACTCTCATATCAGATATCACATGTCTAAAACAAATTGCAAATCGCCTAGATAGATAATCTCATGAGACAAATACACTTTCAATCTTTGAGAGAAACATAGTTGATATCTTGCACTGAATTAAAGAAAACTTTAAAAATACATTGATTTTGAAATCACTATGACTCACTACAAAAAATAATAAAATACTTTGTACTACAGCAGTATTCATCACCTGAGGGTGTTAAAACGTGCTTGTGAAACTATGTGGAAATATAGATTAGCAATGTCTCAGGCCAAGCCCTTGTCTTGAGTGATGGGGATTCAAGTCCTCACACTATTAAAAGGATCAGACTGTTTACACTGCAAGCTGCTGACAAATGACTTTAACATTCAGGACGGGTGACTGAAACCCTCAAAGTTAAAATATAGGCCACAATTTGCGATGTGTCCGTAGCACTCAAAACCACGCAATCCCAAAAATACACACTCATTCACTATACCACATATAAACACAATCCTGCTTTACAACAAACATGCAAAATGATTACAGCAATGAGGGTTTAGAAATAATGATGTGATCTGTTCTTAAAAGCCTTTGGTTCAGAAATGTGTGTGAATTTAATTTGCATGACTTCTCTGGTCGTTAGTGATTACTACAGTACATAAGGATTTTAAAAATGACCAAGATTAATTGCAAAAAAAAAATAATAATAATTCATTACATTAGAAATTACATTAATTTTAAATGTAATTGATTTAAATTAATTAATTGGAAAACACTACTTTAAAATCCCTTGATATATTTCCTTAATATGTTTTCCGGGAAGTTGTACTATAATTAGTCAAATAAACATGCCACTTTTTAATAATCTGCTATAAAAAGTTGAAACTGAATAAGGTATACAGTGAATTTGCTATGAATTTATTATAAATAACTTGATATTAACTGAAGCAACTACTTCGAAATTTTTGGTAGCATTAGTGTCTTGGAGTCAGGTCATCCAGAAATTTGAATGCATGCTAATTTCTAACCAATCACAACTCTCAACAATGTACAATGCAACTTTTAACGCTCCCTTATTTTATACACATGAATAGTTGAAATGGTCCAAGATACCAGCAAAAGAGTGAAGCTTGATTTCATTCAGAAACAAATTGTGGAGTGACCATTAATTGCAATGATACTTCATGTGAACCCTTTCATGTGAATGCTGACAGTACTCTGTGAAACCTGAAGTGGCGTGAAAACTTTCCTGCTTAGCTTTTTTGTTGTGGGTCATGCTGGAGTCTATGCCACTGCTTAGACAAGACAGACCGGTTTGATTGTCTCACACACACACACACACACACACACTCACTCACTCATTTACACCTTCTACATTCTGAAATATCCACCCTTCTTCTGCACTTTGAGCTTGTAGCCAGTACATGCCTCATATCAAGATGTTTATTACAGGCATAATGGCAATAAAATCCTGTCAATACCTAACAGTTTTGTTTATATGATATGCATAAAACTAACAATAAAATAAAATTAATAAATAAAAGCTGAGATACCTGGTCCTTCCCCTGCTTGTTCCTTGGGGAGTGACAGAGGAGAGGCAAGCACAGAAGGCTTGTTTATCTAATAAGAGCCCTCAGTGGAATATCTACCTGCTGACACGACACACAAATATCACGATAATAATCTAGGCGTTTCTTATCAAAAGGTTTTCAAATATTACTTCGGTTAAAAAAAAAAAAAATTGAGTTAATAAAACCGACTTTTTTTTTTTTTTTTTTTTTAATCGATTCGGTGATTCTTTTATGACCTGACGATAATTGCGTCATCACGTGTGATACAACGGCGTGGCATGTGATTTGCTCTTAAACATGCATACAAAAAAAGAATGTATCATATATTGCTTTTATTTGGTTTTTAAATATGTTGTATTAATAATAATGTTTGTAATTTTGAGTCCAAGCTTAGTTTGTTCAGTCATTTAGAACCTAACATAATTCCTACATTTACTGCATAGCCTACTAAAATTAATTTCTGTCACACATTCACGGCAAAATGTTTTTCATGTTTTAATAATAAACGATAAATTGAGCATGCACTTAAGTCGTAAACATATTTACAGTAGCCTATGTTTTATTTCTCGATTCTGTGCGTCGGTAAGTGGAGAACCGCTTGGACCGATTCACTTCGAATCGTGAACGAACTCCACAGATTTATTAAAAAAAGATCCGACTCAGATGAAAGCTTAAATCAATTCAAATCTGTCATGACTATTAAGAAGCTTTACGTACCAAACTTCCACATTAAGTACCTTTCTGGCTCTGTTTGTGTTAGTAGCCTAATGCAGCCTAGTTCCTGAACCAAAGATTGGCATCTTAAGATATGACCTCTCTTATAGTTAAACTTCCTCAAAATAGTGCGTATGACTATTTGAGTGACTTTCTGTTACTATTTCGGGACTCACCTCCGTATCTTCAGCTGTGCTGTCTCTGTCGAGTTCACCGATGTAGTACTGCTCCATCCACCGCCGGGCGTTCTCCGAGTGCCGGTGTGGGGGTCCTTCGATCTCGCGGCTGATGTCCCTGCCAGAGCGGCGGAGGATGAGCGCCTCTCCGCCCGGGTGCATCCGAAGGAACCCAGTCACATCATAGACGCGCGTCCCTAACAACACCCAGCACGATTCCTTGGTGCAATGTTTGGCTACCTCCTTTTCGGAAAAAAAGCGAGGGGACACCGAAGGTGACATTTTATTTTTCATTTAGGGGTGTCCACAAGACGATAGAGAACGGTAGGCACACAGGTGGGACCCCCACTGACTTTCTCCAGCGCTCGTGGACTACAACTACTAACTTTCGACTTCGAGCCTGAGCAGAGTTCATACCCAGCTGCTCATTAAGCATCTCATGAATAATTCATGACGCAGTCCCTGCAGATCCGTGCACCTGTTGCGCGTGCCGAGCGCAAGAGCGGCAAAACGATGGACATGTTGTGTTTGTGTCACACAAAACCTCATTTCGTGGCATATTTTCTAAAATAAATAAATAAATAAATAAAAACACTAATACCAAAAGCTAGCTCTTCACGTAAACTATCGATACTTGCTCAGTGTACTTCCTCCTTGTGGGCGTTGTTGGTGTCACAACCCTGTCGTTGTGTTTGCACACAGGGCGCGACTCAAATAGGCTGTCAATAGCGTTTTTATGGCAGTGTGAGACGTGACTCGATCAGTGAGATTATTTTAGGTTTTAATTTAACCTGAGACACAAATAACCCGCCTTTGACTTAAAAAAAGCGCTGTTGGTTTCCCATACTGAATGTTTTTAAATAGGACAGTTTTATAATTAGATTTCTAATTTGCTGTAGTTTATATGCATGTAATGTGGAATGTAAATGAGATTGAATTCTTTTAAATGTGATTGTTTATTTTGAGGTTTATTTCACCCGCGCGCGCAACGTCCACGAGTCTCTTTCAAAGGCGTTGTGACGTTACATGCGCACACATTAGTTGAACAAACAGAAATGAGCCTACTAACATAAATATAAAACAGTGATTGATTAATGAAAGTCGGTTTAGTCACACTGTTCTGCTTAGACTTTTTTTTTAAGTAGAATGAATACTCTAAAATCATTTATAACCTAGTTTTACCATCAATATAAATATTAAATATAAATAAACATAAAACCTCAAATTAAAATAGCCTAATAATAATAAAAAATAATAAAGGAATTTCCCACTATACTTTCAATGTCCATTTCACTTTTCCAGTGTTGAGGCCAGTTTATTGTAGAGCGTCACAGTTTCGTCTCAGGGTGGCAGTATTGCTAAGTAAATAAACAGGTTTCACAAACAAGTTGAACATTTTCCATCTTTTTACAAAAAAGACTAAATTGCTAGAAAATCTATAATATTGTATGTAAAGCAACCTTAAACAGTACTAAAGCTGCCCAAATTATAAATACAAGTAGCTATAATAGGCTAATATTTGGTATTGACATTCGGAGTAAGGCAGGGCAATATCAGTGGTGATAGTCTATGTACTGTAGACTATGATGAAAGGTGACTTAATAAAGGGAGGAGCAAAGAAACAGGAAGGACATTTAGTGGCTGCTGAAATTTGCACTGGTGGCTACTAAGAGATTTATTGCATGCAGCTCCATATTTAATGACACTGAACCATACAAATTTACAGCTACGAGAGAAGATAAAGAAAGGTGGAGAGTTCAGAGAGCTCTGCACCATATCACATGATCAAATAATGTTCAAAAGTAACATCAAAATATAAAATAACACCTGTAATGCTATTCCAATAATGCTTTTTTTTGTATATGGTTGAAAATACTATCCTGATCATTTCTCCAATATAATTCAACAATACTTTTCACTCACATATTTTGAAGATTGCAAATGCAGCACTTTTGTTTGATTACTTGAAACTTGCCTCTGGTTTTTGTGTGACCTGCTTCGTCTTGCAGAGCTGGTACGGCCTGTCTTGAGGTTTTTGAAGGCGATGACTGGTTTTCATGAGACAACTGACAGTTGAACAAGGCAAAAAAGCTGTGGCTATCAAAATGTGCCTGCAAACGTATCCCAGCACAGATGTGGTGTGGGTTCGTGATGGTGTTATTTTAGATAATGAACTGAGTTTTAAGTCTTACTAATACTGTTTCATATAAAATCCACACTTCTCATCACTGCTGGATGCTAAGAAATTGATTCATGGATCCAAGAGAGTCTGTCTTACATATTTAGTTCATTTAAAATGGTTGCCATGTAAGCATAGGATTGATTTTAAGGTTTTTACTGGTTTTTAAAGTACTAAATGCACTTATACTAATGCATTTTTGACTGTCCTTCCAAATGTGACCCAAATCATTGTTTGTTTGTTTGCACCATACAATGTAAAGAATTACACTACAAGCCATTATGTTCCAAAATCTGTAAAAAAAAAAAAAAAAAAAAAAAAAATTCATTAAAATTAGACAAGCTCAAAATAGTAACATTTTTGAAAAGCACCTGAAGATCCTTCTTTTAGTTTTTGAATAATATATGCCACTGTATTCCTTATTATATTATCCATTATTATTTTATTCTATATTTATTTTTGCTTTTCCATTTATTTGCTTTCTTTAACCATCTGTCAAAATGTGATCCTAGTTTTAAATTTATCACTATACAAAGCATTACAGCTGGTGAACCTGCTATTTAAAAAGTCGTTAATTCCCAAAAACTGTAAAAATAAAAAATAAAAATAAATAAATAGCCTTTAAATATTAACATTTTTAAAAAGCTTCTGAAGATCTTGTAGTTTCTGAATAATATAGGCCTGCCTTATGCCACTGTATTCAATTTATATTTGCTTTTCCAATATCTAAAATTAAAGTTTTTTAATTAATTAATTAACTATTGTTGTTGTTGTTTTGATCATTATTATTATTAATATTTTTGTGTTCTTTTTTAAGTTTTCATACGTATTAAGCGCTTTGAACTGCATTTATGAAAGATGCTACTATACATAAATTTACCTGTGCCCCAATGATGAATGCCATTCATTCATTAACCTTGATCATCATTTTCATGTTTTTATCAAATTCCCCTTAATTCAAATATCCATGAGCCAAACACTAATAAACATACACGTAACCCATGACCCGCTGTCATGGTATAGCAGCGTCATTGTCAGTAGAGCATGAGCTGCTTTAATTTATGTTTGTTGGCGACACAAAGCTTCTCGACCAATTCATAGCACGCCTTGTTCTTAGAATGCTCCTTTGTTCCCTCCTACTAGACTCTAAATTTACCCACCAGAGACAAAAGGTAGCGTGATAATTAACTGCATGTCACTGCTGTCGAGGCCCTGAAACGTGAGACACCCTCTGCCCATTGTTGTGTCCAGTTTAAAGCAGCAGCGGAGTGACATCACTTGGTGATGTCAGGTTCAGAGGGCGGAACTGGACCGCCGGGTCCCCTGTGATTGGTCACATCATGTGGCACCTGGGAAGACAACAGGTATAAGAGATGAATGCTCGGTCAAGGCGGGCAAAATTTTACGCATAATTCTGCAGCATCCCTGGGACACCCTGAACTGATTTGGTTACCATGGCAACAGTTGTACCGGTGAGTATTTGAAGATTAAGAGTGCTTTTTTTTCGGATTGTAGATGAGTTGATGATTATTCACTTTTATGAACTTAAAATGACTTCACACATGGTTGGAGTTCAATAACAGATGGTCCAAACAGAAGAAACATCATCTTGTGCTGCACAACTGAAATTATTTTGGTGATATTTGGAAGACGGATTTTGATTTTAGATGCATTTTTGGTTTTTTTCGTGAAGAGGTTGAGAGTTTAAAAATTGATCACTATTGAATATAATAGTGTCTCTGGTGGCGATACTAGTGAAATAAAAGACATGCCTTGGATCAGTTAACATGATGAATCTTATTCTCAGTTCAGTTAGTTTGAACTTTCTTTGTTCTAGACTGGGTCATGTTCTGTCAGAACTATTGGTGTGGATGTATCATGTCTGTGCTCTGGGCCGATCAGGTGTCAAGTAAAAGAATCTCTGTGTCTTCAAGCTTGTATAGAGTTTGTGTGTGTATGTGTGTGTGTGAAGGCTTTGGTTTCTTAGGATGTAGTTAATTAATCGTGTTCTTGGTTTGAAACCAGTAGCTTGGTGAAAGATTTGTTATCAACTGGTTGATTAATTGATTAATTTGTTATCAATTGGTTGGTTAATTGATATAAAACATATCCAAATCTTGATTTCAAGGAAAACTATTCTTCTTGTTTTTCTTTCAGTGTGCGTCCTGCTATGGCAGCAGCAGTGTTCAGCTCTTTGGGAGGGTGCCTGGTGGCGATTACATGTCCCTTTTTAGTTACAGAGGGCCCAGAGGGGCCCCTCGCCCACGTCTGGCCTGCCACGCTCCAAAGATGACACTGCGTCAGATTTGTCGTATGTTGCGTATAATGCGGCAGCTGCGCAATAAAGAAGCAGCAGCAGCAGCAGCAGCTGCAGCCGCCAGGTGAGGCTTACATTCCCAAATACTCATAATAAAAGTGGTTGTTCACCCAAAAATCTCAATTCTATCTTCATCTATTATCTTCCTGTAGTTCTCAACCCATGTGACTTTTTTGTGGAAGACAAAAAAAAAAAGTTGTTTATCAGAATTTCCAGGCTGCTTGTTTATTCAGTTAAAGTAAATGGTGACTATAGCTAATCCAGATTCATTTTCATTGTACTCACAAAAAGCAATGCCAACATTCTTGCTAAATATTATTAAAAATAAATGTGAGTATATATAAATAAATCCCTTTTTTGAAAGAGAGAAAACTGATGATTATAGAATTTTAATTTTGTGATTTGTGGGTGAAAAATAAAATATTTAGTATATAATTATACACTATAACACTCAATATTTTATTATTTTATTTTATGATCATTTGTTCAAAACACTGATTCATTCAATAACAAAACATGTCTTTATGAATGAGTCATTGAAACATTTACTCAACTGATTCATTTGCTCCTGAACGCCAATTAATTCAAGAGCGAAACATATAAATGGAGCTCCACAATGCGCACGAATTACTAAATCATGCAAACAATTTACTAATTCATTTCCTCATTTTAAGTAACTCATGCACACAATATAATTATTCGTTTCATCATTTTAAGTAAATTGTGTGCTTGATATAATAATACATTCCCTCGTTTTAAGTAAATAGTGCGCACAAAATAATTTGTTCGTTCGACACTTTAATTGGTTTTTATTTTGAGTTGGAAGACATTATCAAAAGCCTTGCAGCGTTGCATGGAATCATTTTAAGTGAGAGGCATCTACATTGGTTTATGGGAATGCAGACAGGATGTAGATTGAATTATTTTGTGCCCACGATTTACTTTTATCCCCCTCCATGTCATGTGCGGGTCTCTGTACTATAGGCCTACTTAATAAATTAGTTAAGTTAAAGTGAGCTATGAATTATTAAGTATATACTATTAAATAATTCATTTTAACTTAATTCGCTATTCACACATAATTTGTCAGTTACTTTGTCTATTTTTTGATTCGTCTGTAAAATTGTTGCAAACAAAGCTGCTGCAGTTAATCATAAAGATTCAGTTCATCCGGGAAGAACGAATTGCTCTTGTTTTAGAACGAATCTGTTAATTGAGCGATTCAGTGACTCATTTTAAAGACATCTTTCACTTCTGAAGGAATCAGTGTTTAGGAGCAACTAATCGGTTGAGTAAACAATACAATGACTCATTCGTAAACACGTGTTTCGTTCCTGAATGATTTGGTGTTTTGAACAAATTTATTATTCAAAGACTCAAAAACACCTACTGGCATAACCTGCAGACTGACCGTCTGTATGGAACATCTACACATAACACAGTGGAGTGATGAAAATACTGAACATCCCACTGCTTTTTGTACTCATCAGGAACTGTTGTATAAATTGAAATAAATGAATTAACTGATTATGTTATTTTTACTCTCTGTGTTTCTGATTTACAGAAAACAGGGCTCTCCTCCCAGCTCACCAATGATTAAATCGGAAAAGCGTTGCTTACCTGCCTGCTTTCGGCGTAGACGTAGTAACAATATTAAAAGAGTGAGTTAAGCGTCCAGCGTCTCCAAAACCTCCCAACAACTTCAGCCCTGTGGGAGTTTACAAACTGGGCAACGGAGCCAGACCTCACTCTACACAGAAGACGTAAAGTGAGGGATCAAGACATCGTTCTACAATCTTGTTGGATTGTTGGGAGGATTTAACATGCAACAAATCTGGTTTTAATTGGAAAGAAGCAGATCCTTAGATGCCCTGAGTGCTGGAACTCTACATATCTTACATTTCATAATGACACAGGAGTTTTTTTTTTTACATGATTCTTTTTTTCTTGGACGTTTGGACTTGAATTGTGCAATCTATGAAATTCCAGTAGGGTCAAAGAGTTTTGTGTGCTTCTATCTGTAATTAAACCAGTGGAAAGTCCTCATCAGTTGGGAAATACGACACAGCTATTTGTTTGTTAATTTATTCATCTGTTTGTTTGTTTCTGTGTGGGACGGGGGGCCCAAGGTTCCCTCTCTCTCAAAGAGGTGTGATGGAAACTTAGCTACCGGTGTGCATTACCATGTTGAAACTAAAACTGCGTGACAACATTGTGAATTTACTGATTTCCCATTTATATGCATTTGAATAACCTTTCAATAATAAAACACCTATGATTTCAAGTTGAGTGGAGTTCATGTGATTCAGCACAAATAATCATTAATTCAGCTATAGATTACTTCCACAAGTTTAGCTATACGCTCAGAAGTTTCTGGCTTAAAATTTATTTTGAAATGTTTTATGGGCTATTTATCAAATCATATGCATATCATAACTTACTGTAAAACAAACAGAAATCCAAGAATTGCAGTTTTCGAGTACAAAATAGTATTATATAGTAAATATGGACTGTTACCTCTTTTGGGAAAACCAGCTGTACAACAGAATGTTTAAATCTTTGAAGATATTTACGTAGTCTTTTATAAACAACATCATAAATTCATGTTACCACTTCACCATATAAAATACTCTGGAACTGTTATGAAGTGTTCAAATAAGACAAACAAAATTTTAAATTAAAAGTAAAGGGTAAAGCATGACTTTTTTTCTTATTTGGGAAAAAAAAGATGAAATTAATAGCAAAAAGCCCAAGCTGCTTTTTTTCATACATTGAAAGTGAATGGTGACCACAGCAGTCACAGAAAAACAACTTAAATTTCTGCCTGTTGCCCACACAAAGCTATCATATGGCTTCAGACGTGCTTCAGTCACATGAACCACTATTATGAAGAATCTGTGGTACTTTAGTAGCTTGAAATTCCTTGGTCACCATCCACTTTCATTATACAGTATGAAAGAATGTCGCATGAAGATTCTTCAAAACATTTTCTGTTTTATACCACAGAAGAAATTAAGTCATCCGGGTTTAGAATGACATGAAAGTGAATAAATAATGACAGAAATGTTATTTTTAGGTGAACTGTTCCTTTAAGTGGTTAAGCTCACCTCATGTTTCTGCTGCTTATGGCTTTCCACTGACAAAGGGCAGGTGGGCTTGTCATCATCACTGCTGACCGGACATCACAGACTGTGGTACAACCAAGCAGTGCTGAAAATTTCATGGCGAAGATGTTTTCTGAATGTGAGCTGCTGAGGAGTCAGGTTGTAGGACAGGAAGCAAGGGATCAGGTGTCCTCTTGAGCAGGAAGTTTATCTTGCATTCACGCTCGGTCTCACGCTTACATTAGCTGTTGGCCTGTGGTCTGAGGCAACTGAACTGATGCTATAAATAAACACAGTTTAAAAACAGTCAAGTAAATTCAATATGAGAAACAATGGCGCAGACGTTTCAGTGAAAAACAGGATGTGCACAGTCTGTTCTTTGAGGTCAGATGCACAAAAGAAAAACACAGATATTCAGATTTTGTTTTAATACATAACACTTTCACATTGTTGCGAATTGGTGGCTAATTTATATCAGTTTCATACAATTTCAAATAATCTTTTCTTATTTTAGGGAGACTTGCTTTGCTAATGCTAATTGAGCTAGCATTCTGTTTTCTCAACAGCATGCCTGTCTGTTATTAGAGTTCCCTGCTTCAAAAAACAAACTGTGGTTAGTTGCAGGACTTGCATGTCGGTCTTCCTAGATGGCACCTAGCCAGAATAATCTTTCAAGCAAACCACAAAATATGTCAATAATCACAAGTCTGGTTTCATCAGACTAATTATAGACCAGTCAACAAAATTCCAGAAAACAATATTTTAATGCAATTGTCAGCTTAATAACCTTAGTATTTGATAGTGCTATATACTCTGGGAAAGAGGTTTGGAGATGAATCATCGGTTAGATGATTGTGTTTCTTAATCATTCTGGGTAATCAATCCTTCTGTTTGCTCAAGCTAGATATACTAGCAATGAGTCATCTTGTAAGAATGTTGTCACAAGACTAAAAGTATGTTTGGACAGCTTCTGTCAGGCAGTGTTTCTGGCATTTTTCAGTTCTTTCCAATTCCATCCTGACACCACAATGAAATGGGAATCTCCTCCATGTTTGTTGGCACCAACAGTCCCTTATTTTCTCAAAATGGCTTCTCTAATTACCTTTAAAGGGATAGTTAACCCCAAAAGTTCGCTCTCGTGTCATTCCACAGGGATAGTTCACCTAAAAATAAAAATTCTGTCATTAATTACTCACCCTCATGTCGTTTCAAACCCATAAGACCTTTGTTCATCTTCGGAACACAAATTAAGATATTCATAAAATTGAACCACTGATGTCAAATGGACTATTGTAACAATGTCCTTACTACCTTCTTGGGCCTTGAACATAGTAGTTATGTTGCTGTATATGCAGGATCAGAAAGCTCTCAGATTTCATCAAAAATACCTTAATTTGTGTTCCAAAGATGAACAAAGGTCTTATGGGTTTGGAACAACATGAGGGTGAGTAATTAATGACAGAATTTTCATTTTTGGGTGAGCTATCCCTTTAAGTGACCTTTTGGAGTTTGTTTACCCAACCATACTCCCATTCATCAGTGTAACTGCTGGATGTGGTTTAAGTTAGCCAAATTGACCCAGGGTTCCTTTCACCTCCAAGTATGACCATTGGGTGCGGCAGAAATTACATAAGGTCATTACTGAAGTCACTTCATCAAATGTTAAAGGCAGACAAGTAGGTGCCCAAAATGGCTCTGCAGGTTTTGGGCTTGAAATATTCATCATTTTTATATAGAAGCATATGTATTTGAAGTCCTGTGAGGTTTGTGCTTGACATACATTCTCTCAGGCCTCAATCTGATATGAGATTCACTCGGAAATATTCATGTCGGAGTCACGCATGAGGAGCTGTTGGTCAAGGTCAGGGCCACTGAGGGCAGAAGTAACCACACAAGGCCTGGACATGAATAATGATGAGTCTCTCTGTTTAACACTGAAATTGAGAAGAGGGTTAAAAAAAGAACGAAACACAGGTGAACAGTGACCTGTGGAGGTAGGCCGGACCAATGTGGACTGCACAGATCAAAGAGGTCTTGGAGAAATCGCGTCATCCCATGAGCCAGCAATGGACACTTGAGCCCTTGGTGTCACAAAGGGCCGCTATTGAGACGCCTCCCAAAGCGCTATTAGGCCGCTGCCTCACGTGGTGAGTCGCTCACACCAAAGACTGCCATATAAAACTTGTCTTGGTAAAAACGGAACAATCCTTTCTTTTGTGTTTTACAAAGGCAAAGTCTTTTGGGACTCGCTTTTGGGAGTTTTGAGTTGATAAAAATGTTTAATCCCTCTAAAGAGAAAAAGCTTTATTATGAGGTAGCCTGTATTGTAAGGGCAACAACATCTCTTGCATACAAAAGAGCTGTTATGATGATGCAGAGGAGCATGGGAGCCAGAGCCAATTAATTAACCTGGCTGGCAAAAGGCAAGATATCGCATAGCCAAAATATTGTTTAACATCAGAGATGAAGAGATCATATTGCACACACGAACCACAAACCTGGTCTCGCACACCATGGTCAACAATGAACTGAAGAAAATGAGGATTTTGTTTGACAAACTTAACAAAACCATGTTTTGCGTCACACTTTCACCGTGCAACTGAAAATACTGTATAACTAACATTTTAAAAGTAGATTTCTAATTGATTTTTAGTTGCTTTTACTCAGATTTTTGTTGCCCTATAAGGAACACAATGGTACTTTTGATTTACACGTTTGTGTCATTTTCTTAAAAAGTTATAAATTGTAATATGTTCAACTTATGTATATAGCTGATTAATCTCATACAAGAATGTGTTTTTTGGTTTTGGGTCAATCGAAACAATAATCTTACTAGATTTTGTCATTTCTTCTTGTTTTCGCCAACAGTGTGTTTAAATTTTTACCAGTTTGTTCAATTACCTAACCTTTCACGGAAAATTTGAAAATTCTCTCATTGATTTCTCACCCTCATGTCGTTCCAAACCCATAAGACCTTTGTTCATCTTTGGAACACAAATAAAGATATTTTTGATGAAATCTGAGCGCTTTCTGACCCTGCATAGACGGCAAAGCAACTGACACGTTTAAGGCCCAAAAAGGTAGTAAAGATACCATTAAAATAGTCCATGTGACATCAGGGGTTCAACAGTCAATGTTGTTTGGACTCCAACATTCTCCAAAATGTCTTTTTTTGTTTTGCAAAGAAGAAAAAAGAAGTTATATGGGTTTGGAACGACATGAAGGTGAGTAAATGAGTACAATTTTCATTTTAGGGAAGACTATCCCTAACTGAAAACACCACAAATAGGCACACATTTCAAACCGCAAATTAACAGACAATAACAAGGCACATAAATCTAAATAAAAATCATTTATTTTCATTAATATAGTAATCAATCTACCTAGAGCAAAGAAATAAAGGTCCACCATGCCACTTTATTACTACAGTATGTGGAGGCTGCGCCAAGGTCTGAATACTGAACAGACGGACACACAGACCAATAAGGAGAGAGGGGGCGGGGTTCATTCTGGTCTCATTCTCCATGCCTAGTTTAAGGTGGGAGGGGCCAGTGTACTTGGGAATGGAGTCGAGGATATATTCCTTTCATCTAAAACTTGGGAGGGAAAGCTTTGAAATCTTCAAGCTAGAGGAACAGACCTGTTATAGAAGGGCAGACCAACCTTGACAGACACAGGAAAGCTGAATTGTCTGTGTCGGTGTGAGTGTATGCGAATGTGCATGTGTGTGTGTGTGTGTGTGTGTCTGAGAGACGAGGTGTAACAGGTGCTGCTTAGATCCAACTTTCACTGTACACTTGAAGAGGTTTCAGACACAAGGGATAAAAAATTGAGGTAACAAACGCCTTCCTTTTCCGGGTCCTGAAAAACAACAACGACAAAAAAGAATTTTAGACAATATAATTTGAATTACAGACAATATAAAATGTTACACAAAAACAAAAACCAGAACCGTGGATTCTGTGTAATTCATAATTAATCATTTTTATACAAGCAAAGATAAAAAAAATAAAATAAAATCTGGTTAATATCAATATTTCTATGTAAATAATAATACAGAAAATACTACAACGAATATTTAAAATGCTACACCAGTGTTGTTAATGTTAACCAAAACTACTAAAAATAATTTGTTAATTTAAAAAATATGTAAATAAATAAATAAAATCATTTTCAGAAAAATCAGTTGAATATTACAATTACTAAAACTGAAATAAAAATAAATTAAAGCTCAATCAAAATATTAAAAATGAACAAAAATGACAGAAGCACATAATAAAATTTAACCAAAATGAAAACTGAAAATATAAAAATAAAAACTAATTTAAAATATGAATAAATACTAAAATGGTATATAAATAATAATAAAAATAACACTGACATACAGTATGAAAATAGATATTTGAGAGTCTCTAAAGATTACATTTGTCAGCTTTATTAAATTTGTTAATGTTTTTAAAAAATAAACTTATGTAATCTAAATGCAAAAATAAACATGTACCATTAAATATTGACTGAACCAATAAATACTAAATAAATAAATAAAAACACTTATTAAATCTTGATACCTGCTCTCATCGGGGTGTGTTGGTTCCACTTGACACTATGGTGCCATCTGTATTAGTGTGAGACTGCTCCTTCACCACTGGATCTAAAGACACACAAATTATGTACGTTTCGGGATTTTTCGACTGCTTGTTTTGTCTATATATAGGGCTGGGCGATATGGCAAAAAAAAAAAAATTTATCACGATAATTTTTTTCATATCAGTCGATATCGATAATTATCAAGATAAATGTCAAATCTTTATTTCTTTCAAGTGAAAGTTGTAGAAACCAGACCATTAATTTTCCTTAAAATAAATATCTAACTAGAAAAAATTATTTCTTAGTTTCTGCATGTTCTAATGAGTGATATTGTTTCAAATCAAGAAACAGGTTTGGGTTGCCTGATAATATTAATAATAATAATATCACTTTTTTGTCTCTTAGAAATGCACATTTGATAGTAGCTTGAGTTAGTATGCAGAGGTAAATTTTTGTTCATTTTTAAAATCAGTAACATCTGTAAAAATTGGACCAACCTCAGTTTTATATGGTTAAGTTTTTTTTTTTTAATTAAGCTTATGATCTCCCATAGTAGCATACATTTAAATCATGATAAACACAATTAAAACCACACATATAGCACCTCAATACCATGGTAAAAATATAACTATGGTTTTTAAAATTACGTTAGCTATTTATGTGAAAAACAGTAGTCTAAAAACATTCATATAATGCACACATGCTATAGCTTAATCACAAATACATACACTATAATTATATATCATTACTCCTGTAATAAAATTCAATGTGAATATCCCACATTTCTGCCACAATACCACGGTGCAGTGAGTGTTACTGCAGTAAATCCATGGCAAATGATGGCGATGTGTAGATTGAAAAGCCTTCTTACTGTCTCGTTGCACACAGTGTTTCTCCTGTTTGGCTTTAAACTAGTTTAAAGCACAGAATCATTTGTGTTCACCGCTGAATGCAAGCGCTTCACACTGGATCTCACAGCGCTGTTTAGTGCTTGCGTGACTGCTCTAGTGAACTCGCGTGGCAGTTTGACTATGATCCGAGCGGATAAACGGTCCATGTGGCGCGATTCAAATGAGTCGCGCTGTTTCGTTCCGCTTTTAGCACATAAACATTATATCAAATATTTATCGAACTCTTTGTATCGTTTTATTGAGGAAAATAACATCGCGATAATTATCTTTATCGAATTATCGCCCAGCCCTATCTATATACATTGTCAGCAGTGAGGTGAGCTAACTCACAGAAATAAGGGTGCTCCATAGCCTCGGTGGCGGTCAGTCTCTGCTGATGGTCGTAGCGTAGCAGCTTGTCGAGAAGGTCCAGAGCCTCTGGACTCACCAAATGCTGGTTCTCCGTCTGCACAAACTGTTCCCAGCGCTTCCGTGTCTGCCTGTGGGATACAGCAGGAGAGTTTTAATAACTGGACCAACTTGTATAGTAGTAGATTTTCAGTATTGGTATTAAATCAGTTGGTACTTGGTACATTGTATGAGTGTCATTTTAGTATCACTGATATACTATTAGAATTTTTATAAATATTTTTAGCAATAAAAGGCACACGGTATTGATACAATATTTTATACGTTATAAAATTTTTATTTCAGATTTAGTGTATTTTAGTTATTTAGTAACACCAAGTTACTTTAACTATTATTTTAATAGTTTTAGTTTAGTTAACTCTAAGAACGTTGCTTCACATTTCAATATCCATGTACTGACCACAATTCGGTTACAGTTACTGACCACAGTTACTGATCTCAGTGGAATGCCTTGGAATTACCTAAAATAATAAGTATACTTTTATAATAAGCAATTGGTACCTTAATATAATATAATAGCAAATTTATATCATTTGTTATGTATTATTTCTATTCTTGTCTTGTTGTTGCTATTACTGTGTATTAAAAATAGTTTAAAACAGGGGTGCCCAACCCTGTTCCTGGCGATCGACTGTCCTGAAAAGCTTAGCTTTTTGATTAGAGTTGGAGCTAAACTTTTCAGGACAGTCGATCGCCAGGAACAGGGTTGGGCACCCCTGGTTTAAAAAATCCATTGAAATGCCTCTATGACACCCTCTGCTGGTACTCACTGGCCAAGCAGGTCTTTGAATCGTGGATCCAATTCAATGTGGTATTTGCGCAGGTAGCCAAATAACTCATCCGTCCCGAGAACTTTTGCAATCCGCACCAACTGGAGAACAAGGAACTCAAATGAAATCATGGTCACGTGCTTAAGACAAAACATTTAGCTAGCAGCGTTAAATGCATAATACTGTATTTATTTTAAATATATTGATAGAAATGCATAATCTATTCCTGATGTGAAAGATACTAATGTGACTCACCTGATCGTAGTTGTCTTGGCCATGAAAGAAAGGCTCTTTCTGAAAGATCATACTGGCCAGCATGCAGCCGAGACTCCACATGTCCAGACTGTAATCATACATCTGTACACACAATACAACATACATTTAACCCAATAACCATAGACAACCTTAAAAGAAAACAGCAATAAGTGACATTCAGAAACTTTTACTGAATATTAGTCTGATTATAAAAATTATAAACTACATCAAGCATCGGTCTAACATCAGACATGCTACGCGTGCGTGAGTGATGCTCTAAATACCATCATTGTTGTTTATTTCATGCTAATCTGACTGTTACTGACAGCTTTTTATTGTTGTCTTTCATGTGACAACAGTGTCAGGAAGATTTCTGATCTGAAGATAAGACGATAAGGTCAAAGACTTTCAATTTAAACAATGACGTTGAGCAACTCCTCAATAGATCGAGATGGTGGTGCAGATACATATTTTTGGGTACTTAAACTGATCTGTAACTGGATGAACAAGTTCCTAACAAAAATCTGAGGAATGGTAAGTTACATAAGAGAAAGTGTTTGTGTTGTCAAAAAAAATCAAGGAATTTTAAATTATTCTGTGTGATTCATAAAGAGCATTTTACCTGGTAGTCCACCAACAGTTCTGGACCCTTGAAATAGCGTGAAGCCACTCTGACATTGTACTCTTGTGCGGGGTGATAGAACTCAGCGAGACCCCAGTCTATCAATCTCAGCTGCATCAAACACACACAAATCAACATCTGAAAACCACCATGTTTGCCAAAAGAAACTGGAACCCTGATGCCCCCTGCTGGTGTGTAAAGCCAAGTAACTACATGATAGAGGGAACATTTGCATTCTCAATGTCTTAAATGCAGTTCAAGAGGAAGAACTGAAAAAAAAAAAAATTAAAAAACAAAAAAAACATCATTACCTTCCTTAACTGGTGGTCAATCATAACATTGTGGGGTTTGACATCGCGGTGCATGATCCCCATACTGTGGCAGTAGTCCAGAGCCTGCCCGTGTTAAAAAATAAAAATAAAAAATACCTTAGCAACGCATACAAGTCTCCAAAATAAGCCAGTAAAGCACACACTTGGGAGTTTACCTTTAGTAGTTCATACATGTAAAAACGTATATCGTAATCTGTTAGCTTTTGATACAGCTCCTATACAGGAAACAAAAGATATTAGATTTGAAGAATTTAAATTTAAATGCAACTTAGACATTTCAGATCATTTTAATTATTACACCATTGCTTGGATTCTGATTAGCCAGGAGACAGCAAAATGTTTTTGCAAAATAACTGATCACCTTAAATAGTCTCCTATTAAATATTGAAATGACCATCAGTTCATTATTCATTACCTTAAATAGACAGACAGATAGATAGATAAACAACAGACAGATATATAGATATACAAACGACACATAGACAGACAGATATATAGATAGACAGACACACACACACACACACACACACACACACAGATTGACAAACAGACAAATAAAAGATAGACAGAGACAAATTGATAGGCAGACAAACAACAGACAGACATATATAGACAGACAGACAGATTAATAGATAGACAAACTGGTACAGACTGACAGACAGACAAATTGATACAAACAACAGACAGATTGATAGACAAATAAAAGACAGACAGACAGACAGATATATAGATAGACAGACAGACTGATAGACAGACAGACAAATAAAACAGACAGACAGATAACCTTAATTAGAAAATACCTTAAAATCTGTGTTATTGATGCATTCAAAGACAAGCGCAGGTGTTCGAGACTGCAGAATGATTGGGGAGAAACCGCAAAACGGACAAAAAACGAGATGAACAACCAGAAAAAAAGAAGTCCTTCAATCAACAATAGTAAGCATTAACAGACACCATCAAGCAGTCATTGTGATCACAATCAGGAATAAAACAGGAGCACACGGACTACAAAAGCATCACGACTGGCTGCAACTCATTATTCAGATGTAAAATCGAATTTGCTGTTCAAATAATCATCACTATGCTTCGCAGTAATTTTCATATGATCTCATGTGTGTCCAGATAACCCTTTGTAATCACTCTATTACCGGTTGCTTATGTTTGTACGGTAAATCTGTGACATTTCCAATCTGATATTTCTCAATGTAATTTCAATGACAAATTTGAGATATAAGAACTTCTTACAACTAATTCCAGCCTAAACCCAAATTTGCACCTGCAAGCTAGAAAAAGCAATTTGTCTCAAATGCTGTCCGCCCACAATCTTCAGAGAAAGAAAATCAAAGTCCTCCTGGGACAAACTATGCACCCTGATTGGACAAGTATCACCAATGGAGGAGGAGAGAGATGGAGAACGTACCACAGGGTCCTTTACTGTGTCCATTAGCTGAATGATGTTGGTTCCTCCTCGAAGGTTCTCCAGGATCTTGATCTCCCTCTTGATCTTCTTTTTCTTGACAGGCTATTTTAGAAATCAATGATGTAACAATATAAAAACCTAGTCAACATTAAAGGAATAGTTCACCCAAAAATGAAATTGTCATCAATTTGTGTTCAGAAGAAGATATTCTGAAGAATTTTGAAGAACCAAACAGTTGTTTGTCCCTATTGACTTCCATAGCAGGGAAATAAATACTATGGAAGTCAATGGGGACCATCAACTGTATGATTACCAGCGTTCTTCAAAATATCTTCTTTTATGTTCAAAATAAAGAAACTCATACAGGTTTGTAATGACATGAGGGTGAATAATTGATGACAAACTTTTCATTTTTGGGTGAACTATCCCTTTAAACAACAGTAAAAACTTCATGGCATGGCTTAATAAACCCTGTGGTAAGTTGAAGTAGGCATTTCAAAAGGCTTGTCTCTGTTTAAATACAGCCTTTCGTTTACCTCAAAAACAGAATTTGCTATTGCTAGTGAGAATATTAAGAGGAGGGACATCTACATTATATTTATTTCAGAGAAACCACAATATTTCAGCCCTGTAGCCCTAAATAGGCAGATGACAAAGGCCATTGATTACACACTGAATACAATCTCTCACCTTGAGGATTTTGACCACCACCTTCTCATTGTTGTTGATGTTGATGGCCTCGAAGACCTCGCTGTATTTGCCCCTCCCGAGCTTCCGTACCAGCTGGTAATCCTCCTGGTTACTGCAGGTGGTACACAGATTCACATGCCAGTCAGATAGAGCATCTACACCAGAAACCAGCACAGAAACATCTCCAGCCCAGCACACAAACACAGCTTCTGTGAGCATGAAGGGGCTGAAACACATTCAACCATCTGTGAAAATGACCAAGCCCATCATTTCCCCTGTCAGCTGAGGGCTGACTGACGTCTCTACCAAGGGACTGAGCCAAAGACGACATTTTAAGCATTGGTCTGCTGTCTGAAACACTTTAACTATAGTAATGAAATGCCACTATTCTTAAAGAGCCTTGTACATGCAGAATCACACTTTTATCTAAATCAAAAGCAGCAAGTTATAATAAATACAAGTAGGCATATATATGCATTACAATGTACAATCTATAAGCTTTTTTTTTTTAAAGAAAAAAGAACTTCAGTTGCTTTCAACCGTGTTATTTTAGTATTGTTTATACACAATTATAATGCCTAGTAATATTTTAAATTTGCTTTTATATTTTCAGTTTGTCATTTTGCAATTTATTTATTTTTATATGTCTGTTTAGCCTTGATTTATTTTTATTTCAGTTTTAGTTATTTTAGTTCTTCAACTTATATTTCAGTTATTTGCCAAGGTAACATTTCTAATTTTCAATATAGTTTAATCTAATATTTATATCTTATGTTCAGCTTTATTTCAATTAACAAAAAACATTTTAATAGTTTTGGTTGCTTATCAATAACAACACTGGCATCCAAATGACTCACCAATGCCAGTGCAACCCCACAAAATAAACAATTAGCCATATGTGACCCTGGACCACAAAACCAGTCTTAAGTGTCAATTTTTCAAAATTGAGAGTTATACATCATCTGAAAGCTGAATAAATAAGCTTTCCATTGATGTATGGTTTGTTAGGATCGGAAATTATTTGGCCGAGATACAACTATTTGAAAATCTGGAACCTGAGGATGCAAAAAAATCAAAATATTGAGAAAATCGCCTTTAAAGTTGTCCAAATGAAGTTCTTAGCCATGCATATTACTAATCAAAAATGAAGCTTTGATATATTTACGGTAAGAAATTTACAAAATATCTTAATGGAACATGATCTTTACTTAATGTCCTAATGATTTTTGGCATAAAAGAAAAATCTATCATTTTGACCCATACAATGTATTTTTGGCTATTGCTA